>JARJDX010068104.1:0-12610 GCA_030264735.1 Gymnusa sp. GC000175 | reverse complement strand
TTAATCAATTTACTTTCATAAGATGCCAATTCTTCAGGTAATACATATGAATTGGCCCCCCAAATAACAAGCTTTCTTATATTTTGTGGAAACTTCCCAGCTGCTATAATTCCAGATATGCCCCCATCGCTCCAGCCCAAAATTGAATAATTATTTAATCCAATTTTTTGCATAAATTCTTGTGACATTTTAGCATCTTTTTCATAAAAATCATTTGAGAAATTCCTGTTGGGTGGACGGCTAAAACCATAACCAGGTGGATCCCATGCAATTATTGTAAATTTATTTTTATCCAGTTGTTCGATTTGGGGTTTAAAATCACTCCAAATTGTGCCTAAAGCACCTGGCATGCATAAAATTGGGTGTTCTCCAGTTCCTGTTTTTACATAATTTATTGTTTGATCGTTTATTTTAATTTTCTGCTCCTAAAATATTTTTGTTATTTATGAATCATAAATTACACCACTGATTGACTATTAAATAAATTCTTTCTAAATGAGAGAAATATATACATCAACGTTTATAAAATTGATTGAAACATTAAATGAAGACCTCAGAATAAAAAGGGTGCAAGTCACAGTTTCCTTGGTTTTGAGTTAGAAAGTTTCTATTTTCACTCATTAGACATTAATCCGACTATAATAATGATATATGCCTTTACCTGTAAGTTATATGTTTCTTGTACACAGTAATTAATAGTAGAAGTACAATATGTTGTTAAAGTAGTTCAGGATTAAATAGAATAATAAAACGGATTAATTTTTCTAAAAGTAAGTTTTGTGGCTTACATCCTTTTCATGCCAAGGTCGAAACCTTTAAATATAAAATTTCAGAATTGTATATTCAATACTTATATTTACCACAACAGTAGAATACTGAAAGTAATTCTTGTTTGTTAATTTTCTGAAAATTGATTTTACTGAAAGTTTTGTCAACATCTTAAATTGTTATTAAAATTAAGAAAATATTTTAACAAAATCTAAATAAAATATAAGATAACCAAATTAACCATAGATTAGAGATGTTTATTAACTTCTGTCTTGAAATAACACATAGATTATATATACCAATATACTATAGGAGCATGCCCTGAAATAACATTTCTGCTTTCTGTATGGTATGAGATAACCACTAAATTGCACTAAATCTTAAGGACATAATTAGACGATAATGACGACACATAACCTAAGTAATTTTTTTTTTAATTGATTTTTTCGTAAATATAATCTTCATTAATGTTAATCTTATCCCTGCGCATTTTGTTGCAAATTAAAATACTTGAAGGGTGTGACATTCTAATTTTGATTAATATTTTGTAAGAAACTTAAAAAAAAATATTTTTTTTCAAAAATGGCTCATATAAAGTGTATTGGGCGATTGCGCACTCACTAGATGGCGCTTCTAGACCTTTAAAAATGGTGAAGCTTTGAGGGTGGACGTTGGATATCCCATAAGTGTTTATGTATTTTCGTGAATTCTTAGCAATTATTTTAAGTTTTTGGTGCTTAAGGTTGTTTTCTTTTTAATGTTATTGTTTGTTTAGTTTATTTTATTGTAGGTTATAGTGTTTTTTGTTTTAACAATGTTATTATTTACTCCCTTATTTAAGTATTTATTGCGTTTAAATTCAGAACCTGGCAACATTTAATAAATATAAAATAAATAACATAGGTAATTATAAATACAAGAAATGTAATCCATACCCAAACAATAGTCGCTTTGCTTAAAATGTTTTTAACAAACTGACATTGTATTGCTAATTGGTTTTCCAATTTTGAGAGCTACTTCCTTCTCAAAGTTTTGTTTTTAGGAAAGATATGCATAGGTATTTCTTTAGAATGATAATTTTTGCACTGAGGTACACAACAGTATCTTTTTGAACTCATTTTAAATAATTCAAAATAATAAATAAAATTAATCAATAAATAAATTAAATAAAAACAGAAAAAAACTAAAAAGGCACAGGAAAACACAAAGTAAGAAAGATCAACTGACAATCTAATGCAATAGAAGACTCATTTTTGTATATTTTCCTACTTGTCAATTGACAGCAGGTAAATATTCCCAAGAAAAGTGATCTTCTAAATAATGTAGTTTAAATTATTGCACATATAAATAAAAACACAAAGGACTAGCACAACATGCATAAACACAAAATAGTAAAAAACAACAAAATCTTATGCAATAACACAAATTAACAGTATAATTTACAAAACTTTCACGAGCGCAATGAAATTCTTATGGAGTAATAGAATTTTACCCTCAAAGTAGTAGGGCAAATAATCCGCCAGGGGCCGACTCTTTCGTCGCAACTCCCCAATTAAGGATTAATATTTTAATTTTTTGTTATTTGTTGAAAAAATAACATTTAAAACGTATTGCGACGTTGGCCGATGCCTATTCTCCAGCCTTCACTACTAACTCATCTTCCTGGTTGCAAGTTTATTTCACTTATCACTATAGAGAGCTTTAAAATACTTGCGCGAGCTGACGCATTTTCAAAAAAAAACAAAATTTTTGCACTTGTTTCGGTTTTTGAATATTTCCTAAATTTAACGTCCTACAGAGAAGTTTATCATTCCTTTTTTAATATAGTTACAATTTAAGCCCAAACCGAGCTCCGTACGCCCAGAACTTTCCAAAATGCAGCTCCTCAAAATTTTTTTCAGCATGTTAATATATGACCTTTTCAAATCATTCGACTCAAATGACTTGAAAAGATCTTGAATGATCCTAGACAGTGATGATGTAGAATAACTAAAAAATTGCATTATTCTTCACCCTTCATTTTCAGTTACTAATAAGATACTTTTCATCAGTAGTAGAGTTGTTGGATGTCAAGGATTTATGGTATTTTCGGGGGAACTATTAGTCTATGACCGTCCTTTCGAGCTCAAATTAAAGCTAAATAAATTTACTACAAATTTACTATCCATGACTTTCCTTGGGGAATGGTACTTTTTCCGATATTTTGCAAGATACATGACCAAAACAAATATTTTCTGTTCTGGACATATGAAGCTTAATTTAAGCCTAAATTGTAGCAAATTTAATCTACTTTTGAATAACTTTGGGATATTATGCAAAAAGTGGAAAAACGTCGCTGTTTTTTGGGCATTGTGCAACTCGTTCAAGTCTGTCGAAACTGAAAACTTGGTTTCTTACTACTGGCATAGGTATTAAAACATGTAAAAAAATTTGAACTACATGACCTTTTAGAAGTTCAGGTGTATAAATAATTGACTAGATTTTTACTATTCCTAAATATCTTCCTGGTTTCTAGTTTTTAAAATATGCTCCCCAATACCCCTTTGTAATCAATATGAAACTCCAGTTTTAAGTTTAAAACTGCTAGAAATTTAAATTTACCTTGCATTAAGCACAAATACAATTTGGACTTACCTAATTTTGTTGTTTTCTTTTAGAAAACAATGTATGGTGCTAATGTAATAATATTTGAAGGAATTTTAACATTTTATAATCAGAAAGTGTTAAAAATGTTAGATATGAAAATATTTGTTGATACTGATGCTGATGTAAGATTGGCGAGACGTTTAAGGAGGGATATTTCTCAACGAGGAAGAGATTTAGATGGAGTCATCAAACAGTATACAGGAATGGTGCAACCATCGTTTAATCATTATATAGCTCCTTTAATGGCACATGCCGATATAATTGTTCCTAGAGGAGGAGAGAATGAAGTAGCTATACAGTTAATAGTACAGCATGTGCATACACAACTTCACTTGGTAATTATAATTTTTTTAATATTTCTTCTCAATTTAAACAAGGTAAATAAATAAGGTTTGTCATAATTATATTTTTCTTTATTCAAGAGAGGCTTTAAACTTAGAGAAGAATTGGCACAAACACAAAATTATGTGGGACAACCTAGACCTGATACAGTGCGTTTATTGCCAACAACCCCACAAATAAGAGGACTGCATACATTTATTAGAAATAAGGATACACCCCGTGATGAATTTATATTTTATAGCAAGAGATTAATAAGATTAGTTATTGAGTATACACTCTCCCTAATGAATTTTGTAGAAAAAACTATTGAAACTCCACAAGGAATTAGTTACAAAGGTAACTATTATTAAGTTCTGTTTAAAGATATGGTGATTTAAACCTTAACTGCAAATTTAATTAAGATTTTTCTTTAAAGAAGGAATCAGTAAATGACACAAATAAAAATATTAAGTAAAAAACATTTTTTTTACATTTTAGGAAAAAGAATGGCTACAAATAAAATTTGTGGCGTTTCTATTTTAAGAGCGGGTGAAACAATGGAACAAGCTTTTTCAGATGTGTGTAAGGATATTAGAATAGGTAAAATTCTTATCCAAACCAATTTCCATACTGGAGAACCTGAGGTATAACTTTCAAACTCATAATTTTATAAATCATGACATTTTTTTGTAGTTATTTTATTTGCGTCTTCCAAAAGATATTAAGGATTTTAAGGTCATATTGATGGATGCTACTGTTGCTACAGGTGCTGCAGCAATGATGGCAATTCGGGTACTTCTTGATCATGATGTAGCAGAAAGCAATATATTAATTGTATCCTTGTTAATGGCTGAATCAGGTGTACATTCTATAGCATATGCTTTTCCAAAAGTGCAAATTGTAACTACAGCTATTGATCCAGAAATTAATGATAAATTTTATGTTTTACCTGGAATTGGTAATTTTGGTGATAGATATTTTGGAACAGAACCTTCTGTAGAATGTTGAGATTCTGTTTTACAACATTTTCTATTTATAGCTATTGATTGTGTTTTAAACTATGTACTTATTTAGATAACTTTATTAGTATTTTTTTTTAAAAAAAACATTTAAATTAAAAAATGCCTCGGCTATATTGAACGCTTTATAGATTATTTTCAATTGTGAAGATTTTACTAAAGTGCAGAGTGTATATGTAAAATTTAAATTTGTGATAAAAAAACTTAATTTTTTGTATGAGATCTTAGCAAAATTTCTTTAGTATCTCTAGTCTTGTGATGTTTTTTATGCACTTTTAATGGTGATTATGCACTTATCATGTCATCTAGTTACCAAAAATTAGACCGATTTCGAATACAGAAAAATTTTACTGATCAATTAAATAATTTTTATGTTAGGTTCTTGTGATATACTTAATTTCACAGGTTTAAAGATACATGTTATATTATTTTATTTTTAAATTGATTTTGCAAGGTTTTTGTTTTGAAATATCACTGTACATACCAAGTTAGAAATTATATTTTGGTAATATATAATTTAAATTTATATGATTCTCAATATAAAATAAAAAAAATGTTAACTAAAATTTAACGAAACGAATATACAAACCTATATAATTTTTCTAGAAAGTACAATTTTTGATTCCTAGATAAGTTTGATTACAAACAGTAAAATATTAAATTTTAACTGAAGATGACAATTTTCTGAATCTAATCTTATATCTTGTCCCTGGATTTGTTCCCCATTCTATATTTTTTTCTTAAAGTAATATCTATGAAACAGGACCTACAATTTTGCTATTAATTACGTTATTTTGGGAATGGACAATAAGTAGCGTCTAGGCGATTCAAATTAATTTTACCTAGTTTACATAGTTTAGGACAGAGGTTAAGCAATAAAATTTCATCCAAAGTAAATGAATTATGCACCACTGCCCTCATGGCTACTAACTCCGTTTAAAAACACAAATACTTTTTAAGAAGAGCTTGGTGTATTATTAAGTCAAAAGAAAATGTGATAATTAGGCGCGTTTTTGGTCAGCTAAAACAATTTTCAGTTCTGTTTGTTGGTACCCTTGCACTCAAACAAAATTTGTGGCAAATTTAATTCAAAGCACATTTGTACACTTATGTTTTTTTCATAAACTTTATGGCCAATCAGTTTTCCCATCTGGGCTGTAGAGAGTACAGACAGACACTACTTCGAAAACAACTTTTTCTGAATAAGGGGAGTCAAAATGCAACAACTTCGATTTAAATTTTTTTCGCAATTACTAGACTTTCACTTACTTTGTAAATGAAAGTAAAAGGCTCTAGTATTTTTAAAAATATTAAATTATCAACAAGTTTAATTAAGTACAAAGTTTTATTAATTCAACCCAGCTTTGGAATGAAATGAGAAATTTTCTGTGTGAACAATTTTTCATATATCAAATATTAATATACTTTACCAATGGTAAAGTTTAAAAGGAAAACCATAAAAAAATATTTTGAATAAAAAAGGCAAATAAACATTTTATTATTGTTTTTCCATTTTATCTTATGCCAATATATTTTATGGTGCAAATTTAATTAATCCCTTAACCCAACAAGATTACTTTATTTCTCTTATTTCAAAGGTGCATCAATATATCTATTTAGGACAACAGACCAGTGATCTGATTTTGTAGAATTGGTCAGTAAATTAGTTTCATGTAACTTTTTTGCATATTCTTCGCATTCTTCTAAGCTTGCATCAGGCCCCATAAATTTGGCTCCCCAACCAGTGGAGAAATTTAAATATCTCATCTAAAAATTTGTTATCAATAAAGTTTTTAAACAACTTACTATTTAGTACCTGAATGCTTTTGTTAATTTGTGAATCATTGACAAGTTTAACAGCTAATCTAAGAGCCTTAGCATAAAAATCAATGGCTGCAACATATGTTTCTGCTAATTCTCTTGGTTCACAATAACCAATATTATTTGGCAAATAAAAAGTTAATCCTCCTGGTGCTAAACCCCCATTTTCAATAACAGTTCGCAATAAAAGGGTCGCATTTGAAACGTCCATTAAATTATTACCTTTAATATCCACACATCCCAATGATCCATAACTAAAATTTAAAATAAATTTAAAATCAAATAAGTTTATAGGTATTTTTATTACATACACGTTACTCATATAAAAGTCGTGTCCAGAATTTACGTTCATTTTAAAGTATCTATCGTAATTGTAGTGCTTTAATAATGTTAAAGAACTAAAGAGATCAGAATTATATTTTTGATGCTTAATTCCTTTATAATTACTTTGCATTAGCAACATTCCCCTATAACCAATTTTATCACGTTGATCAACAATCATTTTTAAAAAGCGAGAATAATGTTTAATTTCCTTATGCAAATCCGAATTCATAATATTTTCATATCCTTCTTGTTCACCATTAAACAAAAATGATTCCGCATTTAATTTATAAGCCGTATCCAGTCCACGTTTTGCTTGGTAACCTGCATAAGTAACGATGTTTGCATCCGAATTTGTTGCGGCTCCATTTTTGTACCTATTTTGATTTTTAAAATCCACACCAAACCACAATGGACGAATCCCGGTTTTTTGTTGGTATTCATTAATTAAGTCTACTACTTGATCAAAGTTTGTTTGAGATTCTTCAAAAGATTCAAATTCTGGTGCAATGTCCAAATCATACCCAGACCAGAATTTTATTCCTAATTTGATGCATAACTCGAACATGGCTCGAATACTCTTTTTATAATTTTCAATAGTCTGATTAGATTCACACCATGGTCGTTGTACACATCCTGGATGTGGTGTAAAAGCTTGGCCTAAGAAAATGCTTGGTCTTAACCAATCTTCCATAGGCCTGCCGTGAATCCGTTCTGTAGCATTGTAGTAACGGTAATATAATTGATCTTCCGAATTAAATGACGAATCAGATTTATATTCGATCCGGTTGATTCCTAGGTTTAATAAAATTAAAAATTATTGTTTAACATGAAATTCCACGAATGCAATATTTGATAACAAAAATAAAATATTGGTTTTCGAGTGTTTGGAACTAGAAACTAGCAAATTATCTAGTCGCAAATTATTACGAAGGTGACATGACGTATTGCACGTTAACAATGATTTTCTTTACTTGTATGAAATAAAAGCCAGTACCGTAACTCCTAACGTATACAACAAAGAATTTTTTTCTAGTTTCTCTGGCGTCGAGACGCTAAACAATGCATCGGATAAAATATTGAGGGCGCCAAAAATAAAGGGATAAAATGGTAAAAAAATTAAGAAATGATCTCTTTTAACTAGGGAGTAAATAAAAATATTTAGTCTTAATATCGAGCTATTTCAGTGAGGTCATTTTCGCATCTCACCTGAATTTTATGAGCTGTTCTATTGGAAGTATACTGTTCTTGAACTAGAGAGGCTAGACGGCTAGAGCAATGCTTCTCAAAGGGTGTGACATGTACCGCAAAAATTTTCAAGTGTGTCACAAACTTTTAAAAAAACTAGCGTCGTTTTTATATTACCATTATTGTCCGAATATACGTACAATTTCCATTTATAAAAATAAAGTACAGGAAGAATCTTTGTATGACAAATTTAAATTGACATATCCTAAATACAGGCGTCTGCATTTAGGAATTTTTTCTTCTATGACTACATTGGTGTGCCACGATTTTTTTTTCGGAAAATATGCCTCTAGAATAAAAAGATTGAGAAACACCGAACGGTATGGTGCGGGTGATACGACAGATGTAAATTTTTTGTGTGCTAGCTAGTCAATCCTTATTTACAAATATTAAGACAGAATTTAGATTTATATAAAGAAAATTACCATGAAAATTTTCAGACACTTCAGCTGCCCTTGACACATCACGCGTTACCTTTTGACGCTTTACAGTACCTGAGGTATACATTGTAACTACTTAAATATTTTAAAGTGTGCTCTTTTATACATTTGAATTTGTTAAAAATACAAATGGAATTGTATACTTACTATGTAATTAAATACTTCTTTTATGGTAAATCAAAAGCGTAAATTAGAATAAAATAACAAAGCATTAAAGAAAGGTATTAGATTACTGAAATAAAACACTTCTGGTGAACTTTATTTTTAATAAATATATATCTATTTGTTAAGATAATAAAAATATATTTTATAGAAGCACCCATAATAATCTAACAATTATTGAAATCAATACAGCAATTAAAGCATATTTGAGATTATTATTGGATTCTTCATTAGTTTTTTCCATTTCGACACCTGATACTACTCCTTGTTTCAATGGTTGAGTCAAACCTGGCATTACTACCTTATCAATTGGTTTTCCCATCATAGAAAATTTAGTGGTCTCTGTAATTTCCACAGTAACCAATTTTCCCATGTACTCTTTATCCATGGGAAGAAGTACTTGCTCATAAAATTTGTTATGACCTACAAAATGTTTTTTATCATGAGATATTTCAGTTACAAGCACTTCTTGTATTTCTCCCAATTTGTGATTGTATGGTTCATAAGAATAGAACAAATCTGTTAATTTTTTCGTTCGCAATTTTACTTCATTTGCAGGAATTTTTGGCAAATTAGCTGCAGGGGTTCCTGGTCTGGGAAAGAATTGATTGATGAATAAACTTGGGAATTTATATTTCTCGCACAAGGATAAGGTGTCGTCAAAATCAGCTTCTGTTTCAGTTGGAAATCCACAAATTATATCAGTTGCTATTGTCATACCCATAATTCTACAAAAATTAAAATCACAAAATATTAAATTTACTCCTCTAGGTCGGGACCTAACATTGTGTCACGAGCAATTATTGGTGCGTCGTGAGTAATTTTAGATAGGTACTTCTTCATTCAATAAAAAAATAAATGTGAAAAGAAAAAATTTGATTTCCTATGCTAAATTTTGAATTGGAAAACAATTTTGAAACCAATATGGTTTACTAGGAATCAATACTTTAGGAACATTTATCCCTCCAAGGTAAATTCGGTTAGAAATCCATGTGAACGCCATGGAGTTTGGAGATGACAGCACTAGGTTTCAAGAAAATAATATTGAGCAAAGAAGCCATTTTCCACCATGTATCTCTGGGTTTCATTTTTTTGTCATTTGACACAATTTAGATCACCAAAGAAATAATTTTCCAAATTTTGAATCGCCACCTAAAAAAGTTGGCGACCGCTGCTCTAGAGAGCTTTAAGTTTTTATCCCAATGACAAATGGTACCTCGCGGGGATTGAACCCGGGATCTATTGAACCGACATTTAGTGCTCTATCACTGGGTTGCTAATAAAAATGTTTTTCATAGATATTTAATCCAGCCTTAATAAATAATGTTCAAAGAGTGGCGGCAGGTTACAATAAAAACAGCTGGAAAATAACATTTATAAAGATGCAACTCGTGCCCAAAACGCTTAAAATTTATTTAAAATTGTTTTTTTATTCATCTATAAATATTTCTAAAATGTAGTTAGTTGGAAAATAACATCTAAACTAAAGAGGCAAATTGTGTCCAAAACGCCTAAAATTTATGTAAAGAAACCATTTTTTGGGGCCTAATAACTAGAAATGTTTTGCCAATAAACTAACGATTTTGTTCATATTAAATTGTCTTGTTTTTGAAAGTATATTATAGTTAAAATTTAACCTTAAAATAAGTTTTAACGTGGAACAATAATATGACTTTTTACGAGCACGTCAACGCATACCGGGCCAGTTATAGGTGATGTATATATAGCTTATAGCTAAAAAAATAAAGTTATATTGTAGTTAAAGCTGCCATGCGCTCAGATTGAAAGCATGATCGGTTCTGCGCGCGCATCATACAAAATTCATTCATATTTCGTGCCTATAAAATAGGGCCAGCGACCACTGGATCTGTGACTGTACTAAATATCATAAAATAATGCCACAAAATACTGCAGTAATTTTTTTCATTATACAATAAATCTTCTAAACCTCTAGATCAATAAATAATAATAACAACGTACATATTTTTTTAAATTATAATTATTAGACTTTGTAATACAGATATGGACCCCTATAAACCAGCCGCCACTAGCTTATAATGATAATATTCACACCGTTTGTTAAGAAAATATAGTATTAACAAAAAACAAACCTTTCTTGCAGATAGTTAACAACTTCCTCAAAATCTTGTCTGCAATACTCTCTTTTCATATCACCTAAAACAGAATCGCTTCCAGATTGTACAGGAACATGTAGAAAACTATACACACGAGGATGGGATAATACTTTTGACATTTGTTCTAAATGTTCTAAGATATAAGGGGGATTGGTCATTCCTAATCGTAATCTGCATCCTTCAGGAATTACTTCCACTAATTTCCATAGAAGCTCTGGTAAAGAAGTCCCAATATCTCGTCCATAAGTTCCAGTATCTTCAGAAGTAAGCCATATTTCTACAACACCTTCTTCAAAAGCTTGAACTGCTCTTGCAACAATTTCCTCAGGAGGATAACTACCCAAGTCACCCCTGGCGTGTTTAGTTTTGCAATAAGTGCATTGATTTAAACAACCTGTGTTTATAGCAATTATTTCAATTAGTGGGTTTCTTCGTATCTTTGGTAATAATAATGATGCACCTCCAATTTTCTTTCCATTTGACTTTTTCGTACCCATTAATTTAACAGTGTTACCTTTTAGTGTTTCTTCTACTACTTCTACCACACGATCAATTTGTTGAACTCCAATTATACTTAATCCTTGAACAAATTGAGATTTTGGTGCACCTTGAGGAACACATCCTGCTAGTACTAAATGCTTTCCTTGTTGTCTAGCAGCATCAATTTCATTTCGAAAATGATCTTCAGCTGGATTTTTTACAGTGCAACTGTTTAGTAACCATAAATCTGCATTGCTTTTGTCATCAGTCAAATTATATCCGTATGCAGCTAATTGTCCTGCCATGTATTCAGAATCAGAACTATTATGAGCACAACCCCATGTTTTAACATATATTTTTTGTGTTCCAGGAATATCTCCTACAATTGGTGTTGGCGGGGTAATGTCGTTTTCAATTCGTTTTCGGGCTTTTACCTTCACTGCTTTTCGACTGCTATATCGTTCTTTTGGAGTAATATCTTGAGCTAATATTAGGTCTTCAATATCGTCTATAATTTCATTACAAGCCATATTTATACACTTTTTACCTAAAAGCGAAAAATATTTTAACCTCTAAATACAAATTTAAGGTTTTACAAAAGTAATGGCAAATAATATATAATATTCTTAATAGAAATGTAGTGAGGCTTACTATCTTAAATATAATGATAATTATATTTTATTATTAATTAAAATTAATCTGAAACAACCACATGTTCAGTTAAAATTGTATATCAGTTGGTATTGGTTGGTATTACTAAAATTATTTAAGTTAGAAACGGTAATATTTAAGAATAGATCGAGTTTAACATTTAATGCTTGATTGAGATTGAGTGCATATCAATTAAAGATTTTATTAAGAAAAAGTCCCCCACATAAATATAGAATATTTTATTTATTTTTATTAAGGAAGTGTTATAATATACAGGGTGTCCACAAAGTATTATTCCATAATTTTTTTTGCCATACAAATCATTACAAATATTAAAAAAGAAAATATATAAAAGGGGTACGGTGGCCTCAGATAAATAAATATATAAGAAAATAAATAAAACCAACATCACAGTGACGTCACGGTGAGCGGCGAGGGTGTAAAAGGCTCACACCGTCATAATAGTCAAAACAAACTCTAATGGTGGTATTCTGAACACAAATGTTAGTTAACATCGCTGTTATGTCAAACTTATTTTTGCTTTTTTTTCTGTAAATATAGTTCGTATTATTCGTATGACGTTTTCCTATTTTGATGT
>JARJDX010068087.1:0-29770 GCA_030264735.1 Gymnusa sp. GC000175 | reverse complement strand
ATATGTTCTTAGAGTAAATTTGTTGTCAATTCAAGTAATAATTTAGTTTAATTTTCTGATATAGCCGTCATTGGTTTTCCATTAAATTTATTTTATTATGCCATCAATGTCTGTTATCATTTTATGATCGACGACAAATCCGCTTTTGTTTGCTTATTGGCGTAAAAAAGAAAAAAGATTAAATGACGAATGTGACCCCGAGTGACGCATATCACTTTGTCAGTAATGTGCAGTAATCTTCTAAAAGATCGAATATCACTTGCTCTAAGATTAATGGATTCGGGATCCATTAGAGAAAAGGACGCGCGCAAAACTTTTACCACAATAACAATGCAGCTTAATCGAGGGATTATTTTGATGTTTCAGAGGAGAACATGGCGACAATTTTGCCTTTGATGGAAAAGGTCAAGTGCTTGCCCATGCGTTTTTCCCAGGAACCGGACGCGGAGGAGACGCCCACTTTGATGAGGAGGAAATTTGGCTGACTCGCGAAGATGAAACTCGAGATGAAGGTTAGTTATGGTTACAATAACTATATCTTTATTAATAATACTAATAATCTAGAACCTAATACGTAAGAAATTGTAGAAATATCTATTTATTAACTTTAAATTTATGCTGACTTATTTGACATTTATAGGTTAAAAAGTTAGATGGAGAATCACATACAAAATTTTCTTCAAAATTCTGCAAATTTGCTGACAAATATATTTTAATTAGCTTAATAAATCAGGCAAAAAGTATACGTATTTTATATATTCAAGAAAGTTTTATAATGCGTTTAGCATGTATTATTCGCAGTAAACCTGAGCGCTTAAAATTTCTTTGAGGGTTTTTTATTCATTCGCAAGTCGGTTCCTTTGTAGGCGCGCTCTCTACACACACACAATTTGAGAGCTACTCTTTTTTATTTTTTCATTTTAACTTTCGTGAGAGAGTCAATATTCGAACATTTACTTACCTTCGCAGCTACTGGAGCTCCTGTTTGAACGTAAAGTGTCCTGATTGCAGCTCAAAACTTACTCGAAGCCTTTCGTTTTAAGTTCATACAAATAAATATATTTTTATTTATCTCGCAGTACATGCAATTTGTCTCGATTAGGGAAAGGTCGAGCTGTGCATTAAAACATACATCGCACCATCCTGTGTGTATATACATAAATATATAAATAAATTTTAGATAGTGTATCTCTAAAGCTGTATCCCATATGTGCTCTGCTCTTCCTTCTTTAACGATAAGGGCACATCCGCCCATAACTCCTATAATCTCATATCGTTGAGCACATACAAGCAATTTTGTAACACTAAACACCAAAAGAATAAACATTATAGATGTTATTTTTTATTCTAGATGTCTGAATAAATTTTAGTCGAAATTACTAAAATCAAGGTACATGGGTATATCATATTATTATTGAAAATAAATGTAAATTAAAAGTATTAGGAGTACTTTGTAGCAAAAACTAAACTATTTTTATTAACTCGATTTCCTGTATATATTCAGTAAATTTATCCGCTACCAAATGAATATTTTGGTAAAATGTTTTGTTTTGTACATAGTGCAGTTAAAAAAGAATTCAAAAAGGTGAAAAACTGTGGAATCATTTAATCCATGCTATGGTAAAATACCGACTCTTTTAGGACCATATGAGTCCTCACCGGATTTAAAAGCAATTTGTTCTTTAGGGGTTGCTAAAGGAATAAAAAATGATTTTTTTGTAAATAATCATAAAGTATTGCAAAATATCGTGCTTCTAGCTTTAAAAGTTATTTTTATTCAAAAAATTTTTTTTTAGAATTAAAATGGATTTTCATCCCTAAGATTAGGCATAATAATAGAATTTTTGAAGTAACGAAAAATAAATGATCTTAATTAAAAGGGTAGTAAAAAACACTTAAGTGTTTTAAACTGAAACGATTTGCGGAAATATATAAGTGTAGGTACAGGTGAAAAGATAAAATTGGGAAAATAATTATTTTTTCGGTACATTTTGACTTTTTTTTGAGGTATCAAATGAAGCCATATTTTATGGCCACTTGTCGTTATTTTTTGAGAAAAAAAATCAAATTTTCCGTTCTAAATGTCAAAATTCTAAATCAAAATTTTATTTTTGAACCCTTAAATACTGGCGAGAAGTAATGATTATGGGGATAATTTATCTAATCTTTGTAATGCGTTAGCCTAATATGTCTTAACATGCATTATCTGCTTTCTTACACTATATGGTAATTTGTTCCAAGATGACGCTGCTCAATTTGATTGTCCTCTAACGTTGGACACATGAGTCATATGCCACGGTAAACTTGACAAGCTGCATCGATAGAGTTTCGACAATACGCATTAATTGGAGCTTGCCATTTTATTCATATTTATTTTTAGAGAATATAAAATAAATGAATTTACGTAAATTTTCTTTCGGTTTTAAATTAAGTTGAAAGTAGATGTTTTTCGTTTTGTTTAGATTGAATTCAAAAAACTAACCTGTTTATAAATTTAAAGATTTGAATGAAAATAATGATTACATCATTAAATTATTTGCGTTCGCACTAACTTAAAATATTTTGGTGCAAGCGTTCTATTAACATCGAAAACGTTTTGTTGCGATCGTGTCCTCGCAAATTTTAATTTTAGTCTACTCAGTGAGATTAGTACATTTCCCAGATTTCTAAATCTACTAGAATCTAAATGCAATTAAATATATAAATCTAAATTCAATTAAATATAAGGTTCTAATTTCGTACATGTTAATTAAAAAGAGGAGATACATTATGAGCGTGCGATAATAGTAATTAAAAGTATAATTTACTTAAATTGATAAAATTTGTGGGATATAAGTGTGAATTGTATTTTTGTTGTACTAAACTTTGCGAAGCAAAGTATGTATAATGATTATATTATTCTGGTTTTGTCTACAGGTCATACTTTTTGACTTAAAAATAGGTAAGTTTTTACGAGGTGTACACAATATATTAGAAAAGGTACTTACCAACATATCTAATTTGTATCTACAACACTTAAATAAAGATAATTTTTATTATATCAAGAGTGAGCACATTAATTGAGAGACCCAGCATATATGTGTTCTAATTACGTAGTACAAAACATATTGAATAAAGTACAAGTAGAGTTGTTGTCAAAAACGACATGTACATCCTTCTTCTTGATACATAGTGCATTATTATGTGTAAATATAGAATAGGGGAGGAAGTAAATGAGAAGCCTGAACTATATTATAGATCCCTGTCGCTAAAATAATTCCATATTTAGTTTTCAAAAGTAATTAATCATTAAAATTATATGGACTTATAGAAATTGCTCCTTCAGTAACAATAAGAAATTTAATATTTTTATGTTTTTCTTCCTGTTGAATAAAGTTAATTTAATTTGCTTCCCAATTTTTTGTATGCAGATTCATGACATTGTAAATGTGCATAAGTGTTTTTGACATGTCCATTGTTCACTGGAATCAGGCCAGACAATTGTAAATAAAACTTCATAAGAAGCTGAATATAACTTTTTTAAAACTTTCAATATTTTCCATAAAATAACTATACTCAAGATATTTTCATGACGCAAAATTTCCGTCCGGTATTATAGTTTCCTTTTAGTTTCATTAATGATGAAAATCATTGAAGACTTCAAAGCTAATGTCTACAGGGTGGCCTTAAAAGTCTGAATTCAATTGGAGAACTGACAAATAGTGTGTTTTTCTTCTTCTTCCATTATATTATACTGGAAGCCTGATTTCTTTTCTCACATACACACTATTTGTGCTTGTTCCAGCTATGTTGTCTCTATATAAGGTGTTTGCCCAAATGGGTTGCTAAGTAACTCACTGTATTAAAATGCAGAATCGCAGAATTGTTGGGATAATAAAGACCTTTTGTCTACAAAAGTAGGTACCGCGATGAGCAGCGCTATAAATAAGGTACAGTACACTTTCTTTTGATATCCCTTATATTGGTATCAGAAGATCTTTTTGGAATTTTTGTGAATTTAGTCTTTAAAATGTTTATTATCAATACATATTCCTCTATCAAACTTGAAATGCTTATTAGTCTTCCCATCAGTGTGAGACGTTTGTTTCCTCATTCGGCGCCGCTCCTCTAAATATAGTGTAAGACAAATATTTTAATGCGTTAATTTTAAAATTGGATAGTGTTCTAATTCTGCAGTTGGTACTTGAAATTTTTTCAATAAAGAAGTACATAATTAGTGATATTCGTATCGTTTTTATTTATATTTTACAAAATTTTTGCTTCTGGTTCCTTTAAATGTAGTTACTAAATAGGAGACTTAATTTTATAAATCATTGTGTATATTTTGTATAAAATCATGTAATGTAAGAAGTTTATGTATTTGTGTGGAAATGTAATTGATTACACACATTAAATGTAATTTTATATACGTAATTGAATTCACATGTTTATTACAGGAACTAGTCTCTTTCACGTTGCCGCACACGAGTTTGGCCATTCCCTGGGATTACAACACTCGTCAGTGGAAGGTGCCCTTATGTTTCCGTGGTATCAAGGCATGCAAAATGGATTTAATTACGAATTACCTGAAGATGACAAATTGGCTATTCAAACTTTATATGGTAATTATCTTATACAATAATATTTTTATACAAAGCAAACAAAACATATTGTGGAAATTACAAGCTTGCAAAGCTGCGAGCGGTAACAAATTATTATTCCATTTTATGATAGTAATATGTCCCTAATTATCCTCCCCTAACTTTTATATTCCGTGTTTAGTTATCAATTGCTCATTAAATATTTAAAAATGATCGTTATTGCTAAGTCTTGGTTTATTTTTCTAGGAAGTCATGAAGATAGGCAATGGGAAAGAAGGCCCGTTTATGAGCCGCCACCCACAAATCCTCCACCTCCTCCAACGACTCCAAAACCGCGACCTCAACGCCCTCACGAAAGGCCGCGTTATCATCCCACAAAACATTACCCACAAAAACCCATGCACCCCGATCGCAAACATTATCCAAATAAATATCCCGACAAACATCCAACCACTCATCCTTCTAAGAACTATCCGTATCCGGGAAAATATCCTTGGAGACCTGATAGAATTCCAACGACAACTACAACGACCACGACGACGACGACTACTGAAGTTTATAAAGACCGAACGCCCTCACATAGAAGACACCATTGGCCCAATAAAGAAACGCCGTCAAGGAAATTACCCCCTGATACTTGCGACACTAATTATGATGCTGTTGCTGTTATAAGAAGGGAAGTTTTCATCTTCAAAGATGCAGTAAGTAAATTTTTTTTTTCGCAATTTATAATAATAATCTATTCTTACAATATAATATACATGAGAACAACACATATTTAAGCTTGGGAGGTGTAAAATTATTTGCTTTATTCACAAAGTGAATGTATCAAAATTACCTTTTATATCTAGAGTTAACCATTTGAATAATCTTCATTTAATTTGTGTAAAGTCAATTAATTTATGCAATTTTAGTACTTTTGGAGGATAGGAGATTCTGGTTTACTACCAGATTATCCAGTGGAAATCACCAGGATGTGGACAGGGTTGCCCAAAAATTTCACACATATTGATGCAGTTTATGAACGCCCTGATAATAAAATAGTATTCTTCATTGGATCAATGTTTTATGTATATACAGGAAACACCCTAGAAAGAAATTATCCTAAACCATTAACTTCTCTTGGCTTACCCGACAGTTTGCAAAAAATTGATGGAGCTACAATTTGGGGGCATAATGGAAAAACGTTTTTCTTCAGTGGAAATTTATACTGGAGGTAACTTTACCCCCATAAAAAAAATTGCACCTAATAAACAAATATTTACAGGTTTGATGAAGATTTAAATAGAGTAGAATTGGATTATCCTAGATCTATGGAAATGTGGACTGGAGTAGGCTCAGATATAGATGCAGTTTTCCAATGGAAAGATGGTAAAATTATAGTGTTTATATGTTTTTATAATACAATACAATTTTTGCAGGAAAAACGTACTTTTTCAAGGACAAAGGCTTTTGGAAATTTAATGATCAACATATGCGAGTGGAGAAACTTGAACAAACACCTTCTGGTCCCTTCTGGATGGGATGTACAAGAAATTTCAAAGAATATGGAAATAAAGCTCCGTTCACAGATGATGGAAGTAATAGCGGGGTAAAAGTGGTGTCTGTTCATTTATTGCTATACCTTATTATATTGTTTAAATCTTTTTTATTAATAACGTAGGTTTAAATATTTGCTATAGTTTTTAACTTTTGTATTTGAGATTAAATTTTAGCCAACACAAATATTTCAGTACAGAGCTCATTCCCATATTTTGTATACTTGGGATTATATTTTTACAACCTATTAATAAATATCCATCAAACCTTATTTAGATATATGTACAACCTCTCTTTTACTTGTAAAGCACATATTTAAGATGATGAGGTTGTAAGGGTTTGAAGACTGAAATCTGCAATTTTACTGCCTATTTAAGCATAAAAATTATTTAAATTATTTTTTGTGATAGTCCTGCATTAGAATTATTTTAATAAATTTTGTAATTGCAACTCTATGAAAACTAATTATTATATTCGGTTAGAGTTAAAGAAAAACATATTTAAAACTGTGATACTTTTATTTAAGATTTTCTTTTACAAATATGTACATTAATTTAATGCCATTAAAAATTTAGTGTGTATAACTTTCTTTCTATCGTTCTTGAAATATATTTTAAAGTCATTTTGCTCTAATTTTCAAGCAATCCTTTCCTAAACAAAATTTCACTCACTGACAGGATTTTATTTTCTTCAGCAACAACAAGACCTCTTCTTATGTAGATAGATTCTGGATTAAAGAGATTCTTGTAACACAGATTCATCACTTTACTAAATGGAACATTTCACATCTGGGTGGCACAGAACTTTCGAGTTTATTATTATTTATGATGTTGACATTTTCTTAAAATTCTAGACCCACAAGCGCAGGTCTATATTACAAACAATCAAATTGTCCATTTTATTGACCAACACTAAAAAATTGCAAATAATTTATCCGTTTATTGGGTTGTAAGTTAGGCAACTATATTCACTTTTTTCAAGAATTAAAATTATAATTTTAGGCAACTACAGTTACTTTACTTAGCAAAGATACAAACCTAAATTTGCAGAAGACGCTCTACTCTAAAAGGTTTGATACTAGTCTACTTAAGCTCTTTCCGCCCTTCATGGTGAAATCGGATTTTTAAAATCTCTCACAGTTCCCTCAAAATTTAATATTCACTTACACATGTTGGTGAAGGCGCCGGGTGCGATGTTATTGATGTCTCATTATGGGGATCTAAACCGTTTTTAAAAATCTCCAACAGTTTTCCCGTAAATGAAAATTTCCATCTCCAAAATAAAAATTTCTTTGAAATCAATTTAAGATTTTAATTTACAACAGAATACTGAATACTGCAAACTGTTTATCAAAATTTTGAAATTTTTCAAAAGAATTTAAAGTCTGAAATTTAATTAGTTCTCAAAAGATCGCTAAACACACGTATGTGAAGTTTTTCAAAAAAGTGTTAAAAAATAGGAAGGTCATCTCTCCAATTGGGCAAAAATTTTGATATTATTGCATCTTTCACGTACTTGAAGAGGGTGAAATCCGATTTTTAAAATATTTTACAGTTCTCTCAAAAATTAATATTCATAAACACATTCTGGTGAAGGCGCCGGATGCTATGTTCTTGATGAATTGATTTTGAGAAAACAATAATAGTTTTTAAAAAAGTGTTTTCACCCTCTTAAAGCTCATGAAAAATAAAACATAATACAAAAGTTTCAGCCCAATCAATCGGAGAGATGACGAAAATTGAAAAAAATCAAAAACTAATAACCATCAAAGTGCTGCGGCATAGTGATTGAAAACCACTGCTGTAAGATCTTCAAGTTTCCTATTGTAACCTAAATTGCAGCATTTCAGGATAATTTACATTTGGATCAAAAAGAACAAAAAAATAATTCATTTTTAATAAGAATTTATTAAATCTTTTGATTCTTGATTCTTCATCTTTTTGCTACATCCTTGTCCAATGGTTTTTGTTCACTATGTCGTTTACTTGACAGCTTCTGAGACCATAAAATTTTCCAAACCTCTAGTTTTGTATTTGGGATTAAAAGATGGATAAATAATAATTACATTTAAGACAACCTTTATTACTGAATGCATACTGGTCAATTGGGTTACAAGTACAGAGCATACAACTTAATACAGTTGTTAAAAGCACTTAAAATTCTAACTTATTCACTAACTATGAACCCGACGGCACTATTTATTGGTAGACATGATTGGACTTTATATATAGGCAAAAACCATCAAAATTTAGAATAAAAAACAATGCAGTCGAGCTCGTTTTTTTTTCAGCATTTTTTTCTGTTTTATTATTTTTTTATATTTTTTCCATTATTATTATTATTATACTACAACATACAATTGAGTCCTTATAATAATATAATCTTATTGAAATGTTTATATTATACGTTATTATTTGGGGTGTAGTAGTACATTTTCTCTTTTTTTAATCAAGGTTTGATTATTATTATTAATTTTGTCTAAATTTATTTGATATCACCGTGACATTTTGGCCTGGTCCCTGAGTATACCCCCCTAGGACTGCTTATATATGTTCGACGGCCCAATGAGATTCTACTTTTACTCAGATCTTACGCAATGAAAAAGGCCACCGGAACAAATCTCAAGTCCTTACACTGATAAAGACCTCGAAAATGTCTGAAAGACACTATTAAGCTCACCGCTGACAGATATAACGCATTAGTACGAATTTTGCACATATTAAGGACAAAGATAAGCAAAATCGGATTTGTACCTTTACTGATGGCGCGCGTCTGATTCGAAATCAATCAAGGAACTTAAAAATTAATCAAAATGTAATTCTTAAACCCGGCCCTAATTTGTACTACGTTATATCTCTGCCATTATTAATTTTTGTCAACGGTACACTCTGAATTACGATTTTTTTAGTGATGTTCTGAAAAGGTATCCCAGAATGATAATTTGTTTAGAAAATTGTCAGCATATCACATATTTGAACCTGATAACAACAAAAAATAATTTTTTTATGTTCAATATTGCCTTTTAATTCGATATATAATATATACTACTAGGTAGATTGTTCGTAAGAATATAGTTCCGAATAACAAAAAAAATATATTTTAAACAAAAGCAGACTAATAGGAGACCACAATTAAATTAACACAACCGTAAAAGAAAAACAGAGTGCAGGTAATTAATATATTTCGTTTGACCATACAGTCACTAAATGAATCACGAGACTTTTTTAAACATAACAATATTAACAAATCAACAAAGAACCGAAGGAACTATTTAAACTGGAAGGTATTAAGAGAATGTTCAAGAATAACCAATTTAATTAATTTGCACCTATATCGTATATACGCAATGATTGCTTCATATTCACAAACGATTTATAAAGCATATAGATAATAAAATGCTACATATTGGAATATAAAGAGGCATTTCTTCAATTGGACTAGATTTATTAAGGAGGGAACTGTTTAGGCCATTGGTTTATACATTCCGAAAACCAAACAGAAATTAACGAAAATACTTAAGTCATGTGATGCTAATTGGTAACAAATATACCAACGCCAAACTTATTTTTGCTGCGCCTAAATTAAGAGCATATATTACTGCTCTTAATTGCTATTCCTATAAAAGTGACAAAGTTTTTAATTTAAATTGTACTTTTTTTAATTTGTTCGCATAAGACGTTGGTATATATAGAAATATAGGTCTTTTTAATATTAATTGTATTGAACACACTTAAAGTAACTAAAACATTATGAAGTTAAACCCATAACCTATTTAAAAACTAATGTAGCATGTTGAATGAGAAAAAAACTAGTTATGTTTAGTTTATAACAAATATTCGGAACGTGTGGCGCTATGAATGTGTTATCTTTCTTCATTTTATTTATCTACAATATACACAAAAAGAATCTTGCAAGTTGTTCGTGCTTTTTTTTTATTAGCTATGGACTTATTTTTAAAAACTTATATACTAAAACCTTAATTATTTATTTAAGTAATTCATTTATATACTATATGAAATTATAACAATTGTACAATTGTCAGACGATATACATATATAAATATGATTAATATATTGCATTATCAATTTAAATATACACAGCAGTTAAGCGTATGCGGCTTGCAATCAACCGCCATGAGCAAAGTTTTTTTTTTAAATATATTGAATAAGCAAATTTTGGCACGTCTTTTTTTTTGATACGATACTTAAAAAAAAATTTGCCAAACAACGAATGACTAAAAGTATTTTGTTGTTTTTTTTTAATACTTTTATCGATTATAATTTTTATTAATTTTATTAAAATAAGAAAAGATTTTTAATTGTTGGCGTAATGGCTTATTTTTTTATTATAAAAGAAATAAGATTCATTGATTATGTGAACCTAAAGGATATTATCAGAGCACCATTGAAAAACCTGGACCTATAAAGTTCTTCTAAACCTGTGCAAAGTCTTATTCTAAACATACGTCGAAACGCCCAAACCTACACTTTAAAAAGTTGATAAGAACCAAGTAAAATGTAGATTTATTCCACGTTTCGATCACCTGGTATTCCTACAGTCTTTCTATAGCCATTTATTTTGTGGCGTTTATCCCATACTAAACTATAATATCCTATATGTCAAGTGATAGAAAGAGAGCACATATATCTAAGGCATTCATTTTTTGATTCATCTCGAAAAATTTTATTTTGGACAATTCTGTGACTTGGGAGATATGATACTAATTTTAACATTTGGTCTCGATTTGTTTTTTAATCTAATTTCTTATACACAGGACATGATATACGATCTGCACATACATGAAGATGCAATGAATGAATTTGAAAAATCTAAAAAATAAATAGTGATAGCTTTTAGCAATTATAATTTTAGCCTAAATTTGAAAAAAGGGCATTTCGAGTCATTCAATGAAATAAGTCGAATATGGAATGTTGAAAAATGAATAACACCTACACACCTATAATATTATGTACTCTAAACCTGAGTTAAAAGGCCTAACCTAACCAAATTTTATCCTAAAATAAACCAGGCTTTCCACACCCCCAACGTAGCCTTATACAAAATGTGTCCTACTAAACCTACAAGTTTTTCTTTAATCCTACTGTTAGTAGCGTGTAAACACAGCATATAATACAGTATTTAAACCTATGAATAAAACTCTGATTATTATAAGACATACATTATCTTTTATACAGTTGGCAGTACCATCAGCTGAACTCCTCCATCTCTTAAGAAGAGCGACTAATAAATAACTCCTCCTATCTGAATTGATCACGCGATCAAAACTGATACTAGGACGACACAACTATCATACAATCATAAAACACCTTATTTATTACGTTTTTTACATTTCAAACATCAGCAATTTTAGTATCAGTGGATTTTTGTACAATGGGGCGACGTGACGTATTCTACAGTCTCTCTTAAATATACAAAATATTAACACCTGGTCTCCTACATTTATGTTATAGACAAATAGAAAACCCTGTTTCTACATACATAAGTCAGGCCCGAGGTTCAAAAATTGCACATATATTTAGGCACTTTAGTTTTGTGCAGTAATAACAAACTACATGTCCAGTATATACAAAATGGGTTAGTTTCACTTAACGATCATCATGCACCACCCTCTAAATTATGTCTTTTTCGAGCTATCAGATTGAATTCAATTGAAAATAAAGCAGTGCTAGACAATCGTTCTTACGTACAGAAGCTATCACTGGAATATATATTCGTATCGAATGGACAAAAACGCAAAAATAAATTGACAACTATTATTCATGTAAATTCCTAAGTTATTTTAAAATGCAAATAGCACAAAAACTTTTAAATAAAAATACGAAAAAGTGACCAAACATTTTGTTTATTATAGAC
Organism: Gymnusa sp. GC000175; assembly: GCA_030264735.1. NCBI lineage: Eukaryota > Metazoa > Arthropoda > Insecta > Coleoptera > Staphylinidae > Gymnusa > Gymnusa sp. GC000175. Next base: position 17,777 of record JARJDX010068087.1, on the reverse strand, counting down.
CTAACACCCGACAATTTGTAGTCACCGATAGTTCGTTTTACGCATTGTCACAGACAATGCATGTTACGTGTTGTCACAGAAATTTTTTTTACGCGTTGTCACAGTTATCATGGGGAATTTTGTATAAAATTAGTATTGTAAAATTTATATGAAAAATAGTCATGAATGAAATTTTGTCTTTTTATCCACACGTTATATCAATAAAGCATTTCAAGTGAAATAAAAAATAAAACGAAATGAACAATGATGTGGAAGGGAGAATGAAACTAAATACTAATAACACTATCACAACCTCAGTTGGAAGAATTTGGCGGACTCTCATATTAGAAGATTTAAAAATTTCAACAATATGACACTAAATTGTCTTTGGTATGTAGTGACGAGTGTACAACAAGTAAGATGGCAAGATCGTGCAGTTTTTTAAACTTAATTTAAAATATGTTCAAGGAAGAGAAAATAATTTTGATCAACTTTTTTTTAATATCAGATGGATTAGAGAAGATAACTGCACGTAAGACACTTAAATAATTAACAACAACTAGAAACAAAAGCGTACTGTAAATAATAATACTTGGAAAGGAAGTATATTGCACGTTGTGTTCTCACAACTAAGCTAATACTACAGTATTGACTAAATGCTGCCCTAATAGTTAAGTAACCTGTGTAAGTAACTATAATATAGTCTAGATTACCCATCAACCATTTAAGACTTAGATTTATAATTTTTTTAAACACATTTGCAAGATTCTTTTTTTTTGTATGTCAGTATTTATTAAATGGAAACATACCGACAATCAGGTTAGACAACAATTGACTGCACTGCAATTTTGTTCGTTGTGCAATTTATATTGCACAAATACAATGCTATATTCGATGTATTAACTCTCACAATTTATCTAACTTAAATTCGGTATGACTAATTATGTATGGTCAGTGTAAAAATAGGTTTTATTCAAATTTTTAAAGCTTGGTTGTTCCAATAGACATTTAGATATACCAAATGGGCTGAATATACATCTGAGACCATTCCCGCCACGCGATTTATCTTGATTGATTTAATTATTTTACTAATTTTCAATGTTTTTATTATCATTGTAGGGTTAAATAACAATGAATTTACTTTTGATAGGCACATCATTTGGTATTATTAATAATATGACGGTGACGCAACTAGAACATTATCTACGTAAGCTAAAGCGTGGTGCATCAGTTTTTTTAAATTTTGATTTATGATCATTTTAACCAAAACCACTTTTTTAAGCATGACATTATTGAATTTATAATGAATTTTTATTAAAAAATATTATGTACGATTTACGTAAAACGCGCATCAGTAACGTTCGTAATTTAAATCTTTGACAGATAGAAAAAATAATTTTTCGAAAATTAGCAAACTTTGCTGCGGTAAAAAGCACCCAAAAGTTACACGTCGTACAAAAATTTAAGTAATTTAAGTTCTATTCAAATGGGGAAATTAAAAATTGTTTTGTATAAAATGATCATATTAATAATTGAATATCGGATATATTGCATTTAAAAAATGCCACACGTTAAAAGTAAAGGTAAGTATAAATAGAAGGCGACAAATAAAATCAATAAGGGAGGGTCAAGTTTTTTCATGCTCAGTTTCGCGCAATAAAAATATATGCGTTTTGTGCCCTATTGTAATAGGCATGCCACACAATGGTATGGTACATAGACAGAACCTTATTCTAAAATACACTAAAAATTTAGATATATAGTTTTCATTTTTTGTTTATATTTTTGGCAGACTTTTAAGTTTCACTTGTATATGAACCAGGTTATATCATTTGACAGCAGAATACGTGAAAAACTTGATACGCAGTTCATTTTTATAAGTTGCAAACTACTTTTTGACTCCGAATTTGGCGAAAAATATTTATATTTTTTGGTGATTAAAGTGAACATCGACATTTACATCAAAAAACAACATCTAATTGAGAAACTGTTTCGTTATTGTATTAATTATATATTATCACGTGGGCTTTTCCTCGTCCTTACAACACACTTGATATGGCTCAAAATAAAAAAAGAATCAATCAACGTATATGTTGATTGCATCTACAAACGTACAGACTTTGGCATTTATTTCGTAAGTCTTAACAGTTATAACGCGCAATTAACCACAACACAGATTAACAACATTTATGCACACTTTTTTGTTCAAATTGTGATTTAGTGCAGGCGCGCGCATATTTTTTTGCGACTGCGTCGAAGGAAAAATTATTAATTTAAGCGCTGATGATTTTACGAATTATTAAAATTTTAATTGTGTTTGGTTGTTTGTTTAAAGCTCAGAGAATATTAACACACTTATAAATCTACCGAACACCAAGTTTTAAGTAATCCCTATAAGCTAAGGCAGATATGCCATGTCTAAATACATACCATAATATAATGTTCATATATAATATTTCCTTTTCTTTAAATATTATTAATATAAGTTATATATAATAGTGGCGAATATATATTATATATGTATATTAATATTTACTTGAAACACAAGTGGCACTTGGATCACAAATACTGTAAACCTAAATCAAATACTATATTTCGTCCTAAAATCCAACTTTTTCTTTTTAATTGTTTTTCTCAAATTGGCGTTTAAGTATGTTTTCAATGTTAATTTTTTTACGTATGCATCAATCAAGGACAGCTCACAACAATTTCTTGTTGGAATGATTTGGAATTTTGAAAATATATCACTCAAATGCCCACGTGATACGTGATACTTATCTTTATATAATTTTTTGGGGATTTTAAATTGCAGTTATAAATGTACATAAAACGCAGTGTATTGTTTTTAAATGAATTTTAAATGATTGTGAACAGCCCTTAAAAGATTATTGAATTTAAGCCGATAGGCCACACTTTAGTTAACGTTATTGTGCATTATCTATTACCTAGGAAAAAATATTGTAGATTCTTATCTTATACAATTACTTAATACTAAGTTTTTTTTTCTTTTTTTAATTATTTTTTCTTTAAATAAACAACGCTAAACTACACTTCTGAAGGTACATAATATCAGACATAGAATATATTAAAAACTAGCGGAAGTTATTCATTGTCACGTGACACTTGAGGGTACACGCATACAATTAAACAAATCCGTATGTATTTTTTAATGCACACTCGATTTACCAGCTGAATAAAAAAACACAATTTGTTTCAAAATATGTTTCTTCGGAAAAATTAATTCCATAAAGTTTAAAAAGCTATAAATTGTTAAATGAATATGTGTTTGGCAAAGTCTGACAAAGCCAGAAGGGCCGCTGCCAAAATGGACTGTTTTTAGGTAAAAACTTTATTGTCCCACGTTAATTAGTAAATATGGGTTGGTGGTCTAAAAATACTTTTTACAACCCGCCCCTGAATACATGTAACGTTTTTTTTTTATAAAAATACAAAATAATTTATAAATTTAAAACATGAATGAGAAACGCTTTTTAATGCACAACTTACTCTTCTAACCATCATCATCACATTAAATAAGATATTAGCAGAATAACATATTATTAAGAGCTATTATTGCAATTGATTTACTATTTTTGTAATATATTATATAGTACTACCTCCATTTACATGATCTTCATTTTTACAAACTCGCTGAAAAGTATATAAAATAAGTGCGTTTTTGATATCACTTGAGCATATTAACACGTTGATTACGTTAGATATCCCGGAGGTTCGGTTTCGTCTTTACGATGATGGGCGCAAATATTGCAAAACTTTCATATATAGCAGGACCTGTAAATTGCTTATTTATTCCAATTCGATTTTACAAATGGCTATAAATTGCTTTTGATGATAATCTTATAATATTTTTGTGTAACTCACAAGAGTAATATATTATTGCTGTAAACCACTTGACCCTGAGGACATGTACAATAGAGTACAATTAGTTAGTTTTAACAAAACTGGCAGTGCACCTCATCAAGCTACCATAAGTATTATGGTTTAAAACTCATTTAGGGATTCGGTTAGAGGAAATAAAGTTTGAACATATTTTTTATCTTAAAAAGTAGGTTTTACTTAAGGTTTCACTTTTAAATTTACCCTTCATAGATTAATAAGGTAATACTTACATCAAATCAGATGTAAAACTTATTTTTTAGGATAAAAAAATCTTTAAATTTAATTAAGTTATAATAGCCTTATTCCACTCAATAAGTTTAACCTTTGAAGCTATGATATAATATATGCACTTTTCTTTACATTTACTATACGTAGTTCTGGCCGCAGAACACATGTATGCGTTGATTTTCAGTTTACAAGATGATTAAGTCCTAGAAGCTGACAAACTGTTTAAAAATATCACGCAAATTCAAAACGTACGCAAAAATGTGCCATAAACACAACCCAAGTGATATGGGCCACAGTAAACAACAAAGTGTACCCTTGAGTTCTGTCACCAACATGCTAAAACACTTTTAGTTTATAACATTTTTCCCAAAAATGAGTAAAATATTTGAAGATTCAGCAAAACATTTTAAACAGCTTTTCATTGGTCGATTTAAACAGTTTTCATGGAACCAATTATTCACGTTAATGGGGGGATTACAATATTTAAGTTTTGATAACCCAAATAAAAAAAAACCACCGTAATAACGAATTTACTTAATTTGAAATTTGGCAATGTTCTGTGTCTATACACAGTAATGTAAGAAGGTTGTTAAGATATATTTTTTTGGTCTGAAAATATTTTTAATCTGAAGAAACTTTGATAATTTCATTATCTATGAATTATACCCCAAAAAAGGGGCCATAAAAAATTGTTTAATTTATAAAAGGTTTCACAACAAAAAAGTTTAAGAACTACTGCACTAAATCACTTATTTTCATGAGATGATGATGAGTTATGTTGTTTTGGTGTTACTCATATTATACCAATTTAGTGAAAAGTAAAGATTATTTGATTATTTAAACGAGAAATTTCCTTAATTTTGTTGGTTTAGAAAAAATTGTTTACACTTTGGTGAGTGAATATAGTTGTTTTTTTAAAATTAATTTTAGATCAATATTTTTGATTATTGAGTTAGATGGCCAAATTTTTAGGGTTGTTTTAGTAATAGAAGCAATACATCCGAAAACAATATGTGTTTTTTATCCATCCAGTAGATATTATTATAATAGTTAGTAAGTAAAATCACAATACCAGTACAGCGGTTGCAGTTAACAACTTAACGTTTTAAAATAGTTCAACTTCACGACGATTCTTTAATATTTTTTTACTAAATAAAATCAATATTGATAAAATTTATCACTTTAAAAATTACTCAACAAATTTTATAAAAAAAATTATAAATAATCATCTGCAACCGCATCCACATCCTATTAATGCATATTTTTTGTTATTTTTTTAATGATTTTTTTTCTTAAATTTTAAAACTTACGCCTATATTATTCAAAAATACCCTATATAACTTATTAAATAAAAAATAAAACAATTCTCTATAGCTTTTGGTACAGTATTTTTCCTAAATTGTATGCAGGTTATTTTTTTATATAAATATTAGTCGACTTGTACCAATGTCATTGCCTTTTAATTGAATATGGCATATTTTTAAAAATACAGGTCCTCAGAACCGCCCTAAATCACCATTTATTAAACCCTTAAAACAGCAATACTTTTATCACAATCTACACACCTACAAACGCGCGCGAAATTAACTTCCCCAATTTGGAAATGTGTCAAGGAAAGTCTTTCGGGAATGTCTGCTAATGCGCATTATTTTAATGTATTACAGTACTCGTATAATTTAATCTGCTTAGTACGTTTTTGGTAAAGGCGCCGAATATCGCGCGAGTTATTGTGCATTTACCGAGACTGAACCGCTTGCAGGTGCAGTGCAATCGCGACAAAAAAATCTTAATCTAAACCGTCCTAATTCCCGGACAAATTCACATCAATTATGGAAAGGGCGCGCAAGAACTATGCACACACGGTTGTCAATATATAAGCATATACACAACATGAAATATACCCTAATACCAAGTCTTAAACACTAGTTAATAATATCATATAATACCTATAAACTAATACATTTACTCTAAATTGGCAATAGATTACTAGATTTAGAAATTCTAGTGGAACTTATGAATATACAGGTTCAGCGCGGAGAGGCCCATAAATAATGTAAAGCGTTCTCAATTTAGTTTTGTAATTAATTAATTAAAGCAGTGAAATAAATAACGCACCCCTCACGCACCCAACCATTTACATTTTTGCACCATACATTTATTTGGCCAATGGAGAAACCAGCCGCTCCCACCCCAAAATATCTACACTAGCGTACTTTTCTTTATTTTAGATATTAGATACTAATTATTATTGTTGCATTACACATAATATTAAATATACGATATGACTTAGTGATTACAAAGAAATGACTATACGAATATGAGCGGAAGCGACTGATTTGACCCGAGCAACCCTTATTAAGCTAAAAAAAGCTTTTTAAAAACGAGAGCTTTTAAAGAAAATTTTTTTTTTGGATTTTTTCATATTTTTAAAAATTAAAAAGCCACTTAAAATTCACAGCACAGTTGTGTACATAAAATACATGTTAGTCCAATGCTTTTTTTACTTTTACTGTAGGTATTATAATTAAAACAAATAATAACAACGATAATATTAATCCGCTAACAAATCAATCACGTAAATGACCGAGATTTTCCCAGATAAACTTGTGCATGGTTTGTGAACGGGATAATACTAAATGAAAAAGGAAAATGTGGCAAAAATTCTCAGTATGTTCGTTACACAACAATTTAAATGCATGACATTTGTTTACTATTTTACAAAATGTTATAATTATATCTCTCAGTCTTTCTTTAACTAGATAATCTGGATAGGTAACAAACATGATCGCCAAACAGACACTAATTAATTTATGAAAAAATTTATTGGAAAAAAAAGTAACTCCAAAAAAACAAATATAATAATAATAATAATAATAATAAAGACCTAATATAAACACAAATTAGACTAGACAAAATAAAATTTAAAGAAAAAATACAAAAAAAGATCACTTTTAAGTTGACACAAAAAACAATTGTATGTAAATAGAATTTTGATGGCAACAAAATAATACATTTTTGGAGGTTACAATTAATAAAAGCGCACGCGCAGCTGCCACTAATTAATAAATACAAATAAACAAATTGGAAGATTTTGGATTGGCTAGTGTCTGTTTGCTAGCGTATTCTTTTGCTCATTTGTTTGTGTAATGAAAACACACTGATACTTTCGCAAGACTCACATTGGCTCAAAACGCATCCACACCTACTCATATATATAATATATATTATAATAAAGATACTCGATATTTTTTTGAACACCACGTTAACACAATGTGATTGTACTAGTTTAGATGAACGCTACATGTGATTCGGCGCCTCCTTTTCCTTTCGTGAATTAGAAATGGAGACAATCACATGCTCGAACAACCAAACAAAATCACAGTAAATATTTAATTAAATGGACTAATATTAATTATAAACATATTCAAGTCTATGGCTAACATAGAAGAAGTACACACAAATACTTTCATTATTATATTTAGGTATATATATAATAAAATTTATATATATTTATATATTTTTTTTAGCTTAGATTAAAACGATTTATATATATTATATATTATATTCAGCTATATTATTATGTTGTGTTTTTATTACTAATTTATTTAAGAATACTTTTCAGCGTGCAGTCTAAATTGATTGTGGTGTTATGCTACTGGGGGGATCGGCTTTTCGACGCGCCCAGATCACATATATATTTATATAACAATATATTTTGTAATGATTATTTTGTATGTGTATTCTGATATTTTTTTATATATAGGAAGGGGGGAGATCACAGGTTTGTGGGGTTAACAAATTAGGATTTGTCGCCACGTCACGCATCCGCTCCATTCTGAAATCTCAGTTGTCTTAAGATGGCTATCACATACAATTTTGTGGTTTATTACCAAACTAACTTGAACTAACTTTGGATGCGTCATGAGGGGAGCAAATCAAACCGCACTGGGAAACAAAACACATACAAATAACTTAGGTACGTTAATAATTTAAAAAAAAAAAACAACATTACTAATATACAAATAGATTAATGAATAATATAGGAAAAATATCTATAAATATAAAAATTCAGAACGAGAGATAAAAACACATGGAAAACGAGTCGAGTTTCTTTTTGACGTAAACGCACTCTTAATTTCGCTTCCACTTCATTAACATTTTTTTTTTATCTTCTATACTTTAATATAATGATAACATTTATTTTTATGAGTTTGGTCGTTCTGTCAACCTTGTAGTGTATATTAGACTAGTTCGGGTTACGTGTAATAAATTATTTATTACTTTTGCAAAAAGCCAATTATAAGAACCTAGCCCCACAATCATAATTTTAGAACACTATAATAAAATTATAGGTATCTAATGAATTAATTACATGAGGGACTAGCTGTTAAGTTAGTAGTGCACATTATTGAGCATCCAATGCATCAATCACGATAGCCTTCATGCAGTTTTCGACACATTGTGATTATTAAAAAAATAATAGTGATAAGATATGGTCAAAACCAAAACACAACACGCCTTGCACAAAAAAGCAAATTAATAAGAGTACGCTCCGACATAAACTAATAAGTAATAGAAATAAAAAGATATCAATCAATAAGAAATAAAAAATGTTTCTCCAAATTCTTGCGCTGTGCTTTGCTTTTGATATAATTGTCTTAAATCACCGTAAAATTTTGGTTTGATAAAAATTTTAAGATACTAAAATTAATGTACCATTCTAAATGCATTGCGTGTATATAGGTATATAAAATATAAATAAAACTATTTAAAAATGATTGAAGTATAAAAACAATTATTAAATGTATGTGTTTAAAAACCTGCATCGCGATCGTGTGTCAAATACCAGTTTACATTGACTCTCCACCAAGAAGATCCCCAGGTAAAAATGACTGGAGACTGGAAGGCGTTGCACGTGCTTGATCTCCGGAATCTAATGGAGTTGAACCCCAAAGACTAGCAGACGGTGTATTGGACCAACCAGTACTCCATGTATCAGCAGTATTTGGTTGTTTGCTTGAGCCTCTCCAGGCACCTGAGGAACCTTGTTGACTTGCTACTTGCTGTAAGAGAGCAGTGGCTTCCCAATCAGTTGGGTTTTCAGCAAGAATTGTTGTATTGCCTAATACGCAATTATTTAAGGCAGTCTGAGCCTGTAAATTAAAACAAATTTCTTATTTAGAATTTTATATTTTCAAAACATTGTATTTTATGTAAGCAGTATAAAAAGTAAAAAACTTTTTAGATATGTAAAGAGGTTAATGTGTTAATGGTAAAAAGTAAACCTAACGTCTCCAACGAATATATTTAAAAAGTACAATTTCGCGTTAATTTTTTTGGTTATGACACCCAAAAAACCATTCTTTCATAACTTTTTTATGATTTATAAAAAAAAGTACAGATTCTTTCAGATGTGTTGTAAAATAATTTATTTTAGTTAAATAATGCACAAATGACTAATTTTGGTTTTGATAGCAAATAGAAAGATGGTTTTTGTCACTTTTAAAATATTAAGGGCTGCATTAAAACTATAACAAGTCACAAATAACAACCTCAACATTTTGTCAGTGTGCTTATTTTTACTATCTAGCTTCCTCTCAGATTTAGGACATAACAATATTTAATAAATATTTTATTTACCTTAACAGCCTCTTCATGAGTGGAATATTTTGCAAGAGCAAAGCATTGATGCAAATATAAGTGAAAACTATGTAGTGGCCCATGTTGCATGCACAAAGTTCTAAGAGTGGAACCATCAATCTTAAAAAAACAAATTTATTAATTAGGGCAATTTTATTTAAAATTATATGTTTACTTGTGCAGTTAGGTTACGTAATAACAGCCATTGAGAGGCACCCCAATTATTGCGCTGAGCTCCCCATGCAGTGGATGAACCAATATTGCTAGCCCATCCATTTACAGCTGAATTTCCTCCTTTGGTAGACAATCCAGGAGGTGGACCTCGTTTTGGAGCACTCCACAAATCATTTGTGTTAGGTTTTGTAGGATTACCCAAAGGACCAAGAACACCCTTTGAAGTTGGTACAATGATTTGAGGACTGTAATTTTATTCAAGTTAGAAATCAAAGCTAATTTAAATTTTTAAGTTTGACACACTACCTTGTAAATGCACTTGATGTAGATGAAGGAGGATTGAAGCTCCATGTAGATGAGCTAAGGCTAAGAGGTTGGATTGTATCACCACCAGCTGGAGGACTTTTGCTTGGATTCATATTAAATAACTCAGAATCTTTAATAGTTGGCAGAGAAAGTGGGGACATTACAACAGATCCTGGAGTGATACTTGGATCATCTTCAATCGATTTCTGATTACCCTGTAAAAAAGTATATACACATTTTTAACCTGTCATGAAATAAATAAGCACTGTTTTCTTTCAAAACTAACATTGTTAAAATTTGGCGAAAAAAGGTTTATAAATCCCAAATAATTTCTAATATTTCATATTCATCACACATCATCATTCTATCCTAGAATAAAGTAAAAAAGTGTTTTTAAAAAAAATTCTTGGAACTAGTAATAAAAATTGTGTGCTATGGATGGCCATGACCAGATGCTGAAGTAAGAAAAAAGATGCTTATTGTATCAAGGCTCTCAGGATAGAAAATTAATGAAAGACACATTATATCTCTAAAACTAAGACTATTACGATAAAAAGTAATGAATAGAAGAATGTTTTAAAATAACTTTAGAAGGAATTGATGTTTGTCATTTAAGGAAATTTTGACTAGAAGTGCTAGTTATCCTGTTCCGAGGACAATAAATATAATTTAGACAATCTAGTTCTTTTTTTTTATAATTTTGTTTAAATAAAAAGTATAAACTTTTTACACAGAGACCTTTTTAGTTTCCAAATTTCCATTCTTATTTTTATCTTTAATATCTGTGTTGCTTTACAATTAAAATTATTATATTTTAGGGCTTTAGTAATAAAGGATGTGATTGTAAGAGGGCAATATTCACATTACAAAGGTGGGTGGTCAAGAACCCATAAAATTTACATGTTTTATGATTTTGACTTAAGAAATATGAAACATTGCCATCTTCACAATGACCTTACTGCAAATTTAAAAACAAATTCCACTCAACACCATAGAGGTATTGAACAGCAGTTTCTAACAATATGTCATTTTGAAGTCACTTGAAATTTTAACATTTGTTATCAACTTTTCTTAATAACATTTGTCATTTACTTATATTGCTTTTTCTAACAATATTTTTATCATTTACATAGTTATAAACATTTTATTATTTAATTTATAATAGCAGCAAATAAAGTTTTAGAAAATTATTTATTTATTAACATTTTACTTATAATGTTTTGTAGTTTTTCGGAGTAAATCCAGCCTAAATTTTGTTACTTTTTACTACTATGTTGATAACTGCTCTCTTTATAAATCAAAAAATATAAATAATATAATTTGGCTAATTTGAAATAAATGATGATAAAACATTTTTAACTTGTTAGATAATATAATACATACTAACAACTTCTTTAATAACGTTTAAAGAACATTTATTAACAACATTTTATTATTTAATTTACCAAGAAGGCAAAACAAATAGAAAATTATTTATTATTAACAATGTTTTGTGGCAATTTTTCTGGTGTAATTCCAGTTTGTCTTTTATAAAAGTAAGAAAAAACACATGTGTAAAAATAGTTTAATGAAATGTTTCTGTTTGTAATCATAAAAAAAAGAATGTTTCCCAATACCCACTAAAGCAAAAGGATGTGAATTATTGATATTTTGTTGATAAAATAAGAATATTATATAATATAAACATAAAAAAAATACCTTCCAAGGTTTTCCAGGTTCAAACTCAGGTACAAGATCAGTTAATGATGGTTGAGAAGGTGCAGGCCATTTGGCATCTTTGATATCACTGCCAGAATTATCGCCAGGCGCACTGTCAGGCCATCCAGTATCGCCAGCATTACTGCGGCCGCTAGACCAAGGCCCATCTGTTTGTGTAAGGCCTAAAGGATTTAAGTTTGGTGAACTATGTGAAGGTACCAAAGGTTTAGAGACCGATCCAGGAGCACGACTAAATTCGCTGCCTTCATCTTTCTCTAAAGCTGGAAGCTTCCATTGATTTAAACGTGATTGTTGTTGACTCTGAAAGTTTAACACACACAAAAAACAATAAGCAAGAAATTTAAATTTAAAATAAAAAGTTTGTCCAACCATTTTTCTCATTAAGGTTTGAAATCATTTTAATTTCATTAATTGGATCCATATTTATAATCATTGAAAAATAAATTATTGACATACAATCGAACTACGTTATAGAGAATATGTGAATAAAGAAAAATAATGTAATTGTTAAAACAAGGTGATCCCTAGCTCTTCTTTATAGCAAAGTTCGACTATAATAAATAATTTTTTAACTTACAACTTGTGGGTCTTTAATTCCTAAATCACTGAAGTTTGATTGAAGAGCATTAATGGAATCATGCATTGCATTAGATTTAAATATATCAGTTGAACTGAGGTGCTGTTGTTGCTTGACATAATTAGCCTGTTGCGAAGCAATTTGATTTTGTAAATTCGAAATTTGTTGCTTAGTTTTTGTAATGTAGACAGAACACTGAAGGAGAGCATTGCTTGGTTTACCACCTAAACATTGATTTTGTGCCAATGTTTGTTGGTTTACTAGTTGCTGAAGATTCTTAATCTGCTGAAGAAGTTGATTGAGAAGAACCAAGGTTTGTGGGGCAAGTGGCTGATTTAATATCTGCAAAGGAATTTTTTTTGATATAATTTAATTTCAATAAAATCCTTTGAATCTTTTTGTTCAAGTTTTACAAATACAAACCTGATGATTAAGATATCCAGCTTGTACAGCCATCTGAATTTGTTGTACGAGCATTCTTAATTGAGCAGTAGAAGGCTGAGATTGAAGCTGGAGAGTACGTCCACCAGCACCACCACTTCCAGCAGATCCAAAACCTTGAGATCCTCCAACTTGTGATAGCATTTTTTGTACAATTGCAGGTGACATATTGTTAATAAGAGAGTTGTTTCCGCCCGTTGATGAACCGCCCATATTGTTTAAAAGATTTGGTGTGCTGTTTCCCTGCAAAATTTAGGCATAAAATTTGCATTTACAATTGAAACTATTAAACATACAGGTGGGAAATTCATCTGACCAGATGGTCCTGATGGGAATCCCCGTTGTCCAGGGAATTGTTGGTGATCATAGTGATCTTCATGGCGACCCCTCCAACCTTCAACGTGGGGTCTTAATGAGCCTAATACATCTAAAGCATCTTCCATATTCATATCACGCATACGTAGGGCATTTTCAACATCCTCTTTCTAGAATTTGCGAAAATAAAATAAAACGGAATTTTTTTTATAAAGAACAATTAACCTTATAACCCATTTCTACAAGCAATCTAAATTGTTTGGAACTCCAAACAGTTTCCTTTGTAAGCGGAGGTTGTTTGGATTGTTTTTCTCTCCAATCCATTTCATTCTCTCCCCATAATGGTCCTGCATTACCCATGGTCTTTTGTTTGGGCCAAGGTCCGACATCCTCTCCCCAACCTGCAGCAGCTGGACCAGGTTCATCGCCCCATGATGCTCCCCCATTACGCCATACAGAGTTGCCATCTCCAGAAGTTGGTGGTTTCATACCAGGACGAGGAGTGGGCCCAGCCATACCTGGAGGACCTCCTACACCCCCACGACCTGCCATTCCTGCACCACCACCTCCTGTGGGCAGATCTTTCCAGTGAGAACCTACAGCGCACATACCGAAAAGCAAGGATTCAGTGCTAAGAGTAAAGAGTGTACCTAATTTAGAATACTTTAAATCTTAATCTACTTTAATGAAAAGAAAAGATTTAATTAAAAAGTTGTAATTTAAGTAGAAATTAGGTGTTCTGTGAGTGTAATGAGATGTAAGCATAGACGGTATAAAAGGTATAGGAATACACAATACATTATATATTAAAAAAATATTAACTGTAAAAAAATTGTAAATAAAAAAATATTGATTATTTTTAGCAAAAATAAAAAATAAACTGTTCAAATATGAATGAGAATGCACATAGGAAATTTCATCTAAATACACTAATAAAAATATATATTTTTGAAAACAATATATCATATATTGTTGAAAAAAGAATCCCAAAATATATATTTTATCAGTGAATTGACGTAAATTAGGTTATAAATTCTATCATACCTATTTTTATTTCATCAAAATTAGAAATGCCCCGAACACTTTTAAAATAATGCATTAATAAATTATGAGCACATTGAGATGCTTCATATAGATATTTCTCAACATACTCCAAGTTATTGCTTTTATTAATCTTATTTGGTTTTCTTTGAGCCATTTTATCAAGTTCACCTCGCAAATCTACGACGGTAACTGTTTTTGAAATACGTTATAAGAGGGGTACTTGTTATTGCTTTAAAATTCTTAGAAAATCTAAAAAATAGTATGGACTGCACTACAGCACTATCAAAAAAAATTACATCGCAATTACGTCGTGCATATACGTTGCCTAATTTATAAGGGCGCGAAATTTGTAATGTTCTTTATTTAACCTTAAAAATAAAAATATGCAGAAAAGTGAAGAAAATGTAAATTTTGTAGTTATCATGTGAAATATAAATGATAAATAAAATATGGTAAGATGCAAAATGAAACAGATTTGTGGAATTTAAGAAAGTTTAAATTTAAATTCAGATATTGATTTGATTTCACACTGGCACCAACCTTTAAAATATATACTGCATTTATTAATAATATCAGTATTTATAAAATATGCTTGCTTCATTAAATAATTAAAATAAATATTGAAATATTTTGAAATAAAATATTGCCTTGTGATTATTATTTTAAGCAAATTTATAATTTTGAGAATCTTCTACTTATTTTTTTTTTTTAATTATAAAGCTACCGTATAAATAGATGCATTATTAGCATTAATTAAAATTTTACTATAAGAAACTAGAGATCAGCGTTAATTTTTTAATTGAAATTACTATAAAATTCGGCGCGTCCTTTCGTCCGACCGTCTGATAAGTCAGATTCAAGCATTCTAACCCGCGGAGGTATTTGTTTTTGTAACCCTGATAAGCGTACAAAATAATACGAAAAATGCGTGGTGGAGATGCTACGCAGTGAGCCATTTGTACTTTATAATAATACATATAACGTCGCATTTACACAATACTTTCGCTCGTGTTTCGTCTCGTCACTCGCAGACTCCAACTCGTCCCAAAAAAAAATTGCTCACGATTTTGATTTATATTTTTACCATTTTTGACACAAATTACATATACATAGTTAAAAAAAACTCGACGCATTTCAGTAAAACAGACACAAATTTAATATCCTTTCTATTACTAAACGATGCAGTTAATTAATTTACGCTACGTCGAAATGGGTTAGAAAGGTGAAAATGCTACAATTTTAATTGAGTATT
Source organism: Gymnusa sp. GC000175 (assembly GCA_030264735.1). Classification (NCBI taxonomy): domain Eukaryota; kingdom Metazoa; phylum Arthropoda; class Insecta; order Coleoptera; family Staphylinidae; genus Gymnusa; species Gymnusa sp. GC000175. The sequence goes on along the minus strand of JARJDX010068087.1, from coordinate 2,202 downwards.
GTATTTACAGGGAATTTTCCCCTGAAGCCCTCGCAAACATCTATGCTCTTTAGTGGTCTGTAGAATGTGACAAAAATTAATATTTACCAAATAAATACATATTTTTTTTATAAAAATAAATTCAAAATCGTTGCGGGTTACATAAATTTCGGTCGCGCGACTAATACAGCCACCTGGTCGTAGTTTCCCCGCCTCTGATTTACAAGAATTTAGTTTAATTTGATAGAATAATTTAAAAAAATTGAGAGATCCCAGTGGTTTTTGGCTAAAAACCACGTGTGAAGTATTTTAATATGCAGTTTTTAAAAGAAACAATTAAATATTAACAAGTGTAAATAATAAACTAAAGAATAGCAAAATATGTAAAAAAAAAAACAGAACTTTACACTGTCACATCTTGAATTACAAGAAAAACAAAATTTAATTAAATTGCATCAAAAAACAACATAATATTCTATAAAACTTCCATTAATTAAAATAAAAATAATAAAAAAAAGTATCTATTAGTAAAATTCAAAAAACATATTTTTATTTTTGCTTGTACCGATATTTCATGGAGTTCATAACCTCCTGAAACGTGATAAAAGCAAACAAAAGATAATTTTAGATTTTTTTTTTTAATTCCACTTTGATTTGACTAAAAAAATCTGCTTTTCATTGCTTTAAATTTTAAAACCTCTCAATTCTTTAATCTGTAAACAAAAAAAAGATTGAACCAATGTTTGAATAACATTTTTTTAATAAAATGGCATGTATTTACTCGCCATGTTGTAAGGAGGGTAGAGAATTATCTTGAATACAGTGCAATTTTTATGTGGCCATATAAATTTAAGTGTTAAAATATTAACCACGTTATAACTTTCATTTGCGATAGCCATCTATTGGCAAATCAAAATGTACAATTTCCTTGAACTTCAGGGGTCTCAAATTTTTTTCCGACGATCCGGTCGACGTCGCGCGCCTTTAGTTAATAAAAGAAACGTAAATATCTCAAACGCGGTAACCCTAATCAAAAAAAATTTGTAACAAAAATTAAAGATCGCCTTAATATCCATAAAAAAATCACATGGCTTAAAGCGATTTAAGTACTTCGTTGCACCTCGATTTACATTTGAAAATTTTCCATTTTTTCAAAAAATGAAAAACAGTTTTTGGTCTTTGTGACCCCCACAGAAACACATTTAAGAAAATTTCCTTTGGCAAATTATAATGCTAAATAAGCACTACACAATGTTTTTAAAAAAAGTTTCCTCACTCCATTTGGCGTCGCCACGCCTTTAAGTTTAAAAAATTAAGAAAAGGCAATACCTCCGAAACGGTAACTGTTAAAACATATTTAAAATACCTTTTTATAGAACGTCTAAAGATATATAAAAAGTCTAAGTGCGAAAAATTTCGCACCTTTCGCCTTGCCGAAAAAACCTGAAATATTTAATAATTTTTTTAACCCCCTGTATATGACGGTGGAACGATATTAGATATATTTTAGATCTTAAAATTTCGTTAAAAATTTTTTTAATAGGGTTGGACATATCGTGGGTAAATATTTTAATGTAAAACTTGAAAATCATAACATTTTTATTTTTAAAATATGAGTATTTAAGGAGGTTCACGCGTATCTATCGGGTTTTTGAAAATCCCAACTTTGAAGCTTTAAATTTTACACAGTTATAGAATAGTATATCATACATTATTCCACAAAATTATTTTTGTATTCATCGTCTAGTTTTTAAGAAAAAAATTATTGAAAATCGCATTTTTTAAATCCAAATGTGCTCTTATGACAGGAACACTGAAGTTGTGAATAAATGTATTTTTTTAAGATTGATTTTTCCAACTTTCAACAACCAAAAACGAATATAAGAAAAAAGAATATTCATAGAGTTTATTAATATATTTAAAAACCCTTGTTACCGTTAAAACCAACTTGAAAATAAAAGTTAAAAATATTTTTTGAGGCTGAAAATTAATGGCGACATAGACAATAGAAAGTTTGGCAACGCCGTATGGGCCAGCTGTTTAAAATGTAACATTAAATCAACTTTTTTCACAGCATACAAAAAATAATGTAACTTTTGACGTTTATACTGACACACGTACATGCAAATTTATATTCTCTGTTGCCAAATTTTATTTGACGTTTCTACCACGGAAGTATTTTTAATATTATGATTATTTAAAACACCAATTAAATTAAATACC
>JARJDX010068072.1:0-12234 GCA_030264735.1 Gymnusa sp. GC000175 | reverse complement strand
ATTATTTTAAATATTTACATAAGAAACCAGTGAAATACAAACACTATTACGCCAAGCTAACAACCGTTCACAATGTCAACTACTTGAGCTTCGATAATCAACTAGGTAGCAGCATTTCCGACAACCCGCTGTTTCCGCTTTTCGTTGATTCCGTCTGCTTGTGCACGTTATCATTATATCGACACCCGTGCCTTCTGTAAAAATAATTTTTTTGCTAAACTGTGTTGAAACTTGAAATAAACTTAAACAACCTAAAGATGTGACAAAACATAACCAAAACCCACAAAACATTTACTAAACAACAATGCGCCATGACTTGAGAACAAGCCAAGTCGTGGGTAATCCATCCCAAGAATTTAAATCATCCTGACAGCCAAAATCTGCAAAGTGTATATTAAATTCGTTGCCAGAGAGACGTTCTTAACGTAACAAAAACGCTTTTATATGGAATGGAAACAAAACCTAGCCCCAATCCATGTAAATGCGAGTGGCGAACAAGTTATACTAACAAGATATGGGTGATTATCTTGTCACAGTCATTAATCATACGCTCGTTGTGCAGGGTTAGACTCCGCAACCAAAGGACCAACTTCTTGTCGTTTGTTGAATATCACTAAAAACTACCTATTGTCGTGTGTAGATCTTGCGAAATCCCATTATTCTACTTCACAACTCGGCTTACCTACCAACTGGAATATTAAACATTGAAATATATAATTAATTCAAACGCAATAATAATAGGTGCAGGGAAGGGTAGACATATGGAAGCTTATTTGTATTATGAGACGGCTGCCACTCAGAAGTTCTACAGGTGTCACTTTTTTTGACTGCCGAACAATCAAATTTTAATGTTAATATATTTTATAAGAAGATTATCGTGGTATATATCAAATTAGTTACGTCAGTTGAACGTATCATATGTCTGTGCCGTGACATTTATAGCCCAACTCAAAGACGTTATGATTGGATTTTTACAAAAGTAACTCAATATATTCTGTTATAAATAATGATTGACTTTTTTCTTGTGTATTACAAAAAATAAATAGAAGCTAAAAATGTAATGGATACATGAATATAAAATTTTATCATGCTTATTCTTATTGTAAGTACTTTATAAGTTAAATACTAAATAATATTTTATTTCTATTTTTGATATTAATATATTCTATTATGGAATTGAGGGCGGTGTAGCTCAGCGGTCTAGGCTGCTACGGCTGCTGAGTGCAAGATCGTGGGTTCGCGCCCCATAGCATGCAAAATATTTAATTAAATATTTAAATGCCCAACTCCCCAACCCGCCTTGCCAGCGTGGGGTTTTATGGCTGAAACCTACTCTGGTCCGGAGTTAAATGAAAAATCAAGTAACTCCAGTAGTTCGGAATCAAAGCTAAACTGTAGGTTCACTTGTAATGTAAGTTGCCAGCATTACAGGCGGAGAAGAGGTTTAACACCAGCATTGGTGTGAACAAGGCTGCATATGATGATGATGATGATTATGGAATACATATACAGGGAGTTTTTCATATACATACAGCTTATTCTATGACGTTATTATATGTATCGTAATAATTAAAACGTATTAACGCAATGCTTTACTTCAATCTATAAGCAACCAACTACAGAAATTGCAATGTTGGTTGCCTGTTTAATTACATGTTTAATTCTGGTCTCTTTATTGCTCTTGCCTTTTTTTAAAATATCCACGTATTTATTATTGAATAATTTAATTATATATTTTGCAGCAAAATAATTTTAAATATTGAATTTAATTTAATTACTCTACAAAACAAGTCCCAATCCTGGGGTCCACCAAGAGTGAGAAAGAAGGAGAGGGACAACTAACCTCGGTAAAAAAACAGGGATCTTCTGGCTCAGAAATTAATACCCTGTAAAAGTTCCTGCTAGAATACGGCACAAGAAACCACAGCCTTATAGTAAGGATTTTGGAACATCAAAGGCTATGCAAACAAACCCAAGCCTTCTACGCATAGGGGTGAGGCGATGGATTAGCAGATCATCACTTGGAAAAAGAATCTACTGCTAAAAACCTCAATAATTAGCTTCGGATTTAAACTTAGACGACGTAAGGCAATGAAAAGGACTTTGAGAATTGGTATATTTGTGGTATGGTAGATAAAGTCATTAAAATACAATAAGAAGCAAAAAAATATAATTTGGACATTATAATAATATCCGAAGGAAAGCAAAAAGGTTGCGAAAATGAAGAATTGGAAAACTACATTCATCGGTGGTCTGGAGATCAAAAACCACAAAGAGTACGAGTTGTATAATAAGTACTAGTTAGGAATGACTACAAAAAGTATATATTGGACTTAAAATACATATCGTAGCGAATAATATTGATCGGTAAGGAGATGACCTAAAGATTATTGGAGTATATGTACCAATTGACTTGGAGGCAAACACAGTTAAAGAAAAATTCTATCTAATACTAAATAATAATCCAAAGAATGGGAATAATAAAGATAATATTATTTTTGCCGGAGATCTAAATGCCAAAATTACTGGACAAAGCGGAAGTGATGTGAGTTCTGTCACAAACACCACATGAAAATCACAATCATATTTTTCGCACATAAATAAATATACTTGAAAGAAACCATCACTGGGACAAAACTCTGTAATCGATTATTCTTTAGTAAATATATAGGCATACACACTCGAACAAGATCTTTAGTCATCGGACTTTTCCGCCTTGAGAATGCTCCCTGCAATGGCGAGCGAAACGTTGGCAACAACCAATAAACATACGCGACTTAAACCCGAAAGTAAGAAAACTTACAAACTGTTTAAAATTGACTAGATTTGTTTGAGAATATGTGTGCTTGTAAAATTTCTCTCGTAATCCATTTTTTATAAATTATAGTACTAGCTATTCACTTATAAAAAGAATGAGGAAAGAACAACTTGCTCGCATTTGCAAAAATTAAAATCTTCAGAAAACGGACTATCTATATGACCGCCAAAGAGATGGGCATATTGTAAACTTCATCCATAGAGCTTCCGTAAGAGTTAAAGGGAAAACGCCGAGTTAAAAAGGAAATTGGTAGAAACAGCACATATAAAAAAGAGGAAATGGTCAACTATCTAACGGATTTATATAGAGCTCTGAACGTAGAAGAGGAAATGACAACACCAGATAAAATAATTAACAAAAGCGCGCGAATTGAAATCCCCTACGAAGAAGTTAAAGAACCAAAAAAGCACGGGACCACTTGTGATACCAAGTGAACTTTTTAAATATGGCGAAGAAAGACTATCTCAGGAATTAACAACTCCAATCTAGAAAATATTATTTCACCACAGAATCCCAGAGGTTACGAAAAAACCAACGAAAGCAGCAAGGACAGCAGGGTGCTTAAAGAAGTCAATATGGGGAAACAAAATCTTGGGAATCGATACATAAACAAAAATCTGCAAGGCGGCAATTAGACCCATCTTCACAAATACAGCTGAGACCGGAACGGAAATATAAAAAACGAAGAATGTCAAAACAGCGGAAATAAGGATACCTCGCATAATTACAAGATAAACACTTCTAAACAGGGTGAAAAGTAAAAAAATAAGAGAAACGTGCCAAGTAAATGACATTAACAATTGGGTAGCAGATTAAAAAAGCAAAAAAAAAACACATTATTGGGATGGACGATAGGAGAATAGCTATGATTGTCCTAAATAAATCGCCCATAGAACGCCGCAAAATTGTTTGACGTCTTCGAAAAAGATGATGTGACAATCTCAACCAAGACAGCAGTATGCGAAGAAACGAAGGATAAACAGGCGAATTGCCTAAACACAAAAATTAAACAAATTTTAGGAATAGGATTTTTCGTTTAACTTTTTTTTTCAATTTTTTAACGTATTTGGCCTTTACTTTTAATTGTTGCTGGTAATTCTCTTTCTTTTCCCAAACAGCTAAGAACTTTCCCAATTTCGACTGCTTTATCCAAAATAAAATATATTTATTATTAAATTGTTCAAGAGGAAAAAGAAAAAAGTTATCAAAGTTTCGGTAACCTATTCTAACACCTGATGTTGTTTTATTAGAACTGTTAGTTATGTTTTATTTTCTTCCTGTTGACTACATGGCTTTTTTTGTCTATCACTTAATTGTTTATCAGTTATTTTTCTTTCCTCAATTACGTAAGGACTATTCCATTCGTGACTGCTTTGTGACTCCTAATATGTCAATCATGTTTATTGTTCTTTTCTCAATATATTTATAACCAAAGTAAGATATTTTTCGACGTGTGATTATTTAAAGCAGTTCTTCCTATTTCACTAGTTTTTATGAAAACTTTCCTTTTCGTAACATAACTTGTCAAAGATATCTTTTTTAATAGTTAGTTGTTAGATACACATCTCAAACGCCTTTCATTAAAAAGGTGTCTACATAAAAAATTCACTAGCATAAATCGATGGAAATATGTACATATATTTTTATTTTAAAGAATTAAATAATATTTTCCATTTTTCTAACGTTTTTTTGTTGTATAAAAAGAATATGATTAGTAAATAAATCCAGTCTGCAGTTCTGTTTGAATGAACCACATTCTTTGCGTTACAAACTTCACAATTAGAGCTGAACCTAAAAGTGTTTGGTATTGAATGAAAACAGCGCTGCAGCGCTCTCTGGAGGTGGAAAGCATTATTTACAACCTGGGTCAATTTATTTGGAGTACAACTCGGCGCATCAAGTGGAAATTCTGTAACGCGTTGCGTCTCATGCTGAACACTGGCACTTTCATCAATCTCGCTACAGGTGGCAGCTCATTCACGTTTCAAACATTTTAAAATTTGTTTAGCTTCACCCAGTTTCGCTTCGGCTAGATATTTTTATTTAAAAATAAATGAAAACCATTTGGAGTGAACTTTTACGAATCAAAAAAAAATCACCCAATAAAAAATCGGATTTAAATAAAAATTTCATGTTTTCCAGCAACTTTATTTACATAAACTTTTTGGAAATATTAATTCGTAAGGAATTATTTGCAAAAAAATAATACAATTTTTATTTTTAGTTTGCCGATTTTACCTCCAGACTATAAAATACTAAAAATCCTGGATATATATTTTTTGAGGTTTTAAATTTTTGTTTAGCCTGCAGAGAGGAATTAATATACGATAATTTTATGGTAAATGTCAAATAAAAAGAGCATTATATGACTTTAAGCAAATACTTCCATTTAAATCTCAAGCTATAAAATTTTCCTTCTGCACAATAATACAATTGTGGAGCTGATTTGTGGGTTCTATCTCCTCGACCTAAACATGAACATAGACCCGTCATAAAATTTCTATCAAAATAGGAAAACGAAAAAGAATTTTCATAAGATTATGAACAAATCTTAATGCCATTTTTACAAAAATAAATATCACAAGCAAGGATAAAAAGGAAACTACACAATATACATAAGTTAATAAAACAGCCAGAATAATAGAGAGTGCTAAAAAAGAGAAATAAAAAAATAGTTTATACCAACAGGAAAGGAAAGTATTTTGGAAGGAAACCAAAAAAAGGATAACAAAATTACACATTAAAAACATTCCACGCCAAATTATATGACACAAAAATGAGAAACGAATCGAAGGCGATAATAAAAACAACGCAACTAAAATAGTTGAATATGCCGTTTTGAAAGATATGACGGACATTGAAGAATAAATGAAGGTATGGCTACCACGTGACTTTCATTTTGGAATTTAAAACATATCCGATACTTTTAATAGAAACATAACGATATTTCATTAATTATCAGCCCATTAGGTTGGCAGTATATCTCTGCAATTTCATTTTGTTGTGAAATGCATGTTGGCAATATCTCTGATAGTAACATCCGTTACTTTGTTATACAACCTGCAAAATTAATTGTCAGCTGATTATACTATATTGACAGTATGTCTCTGCTACTTGATGAGCATAAATTCAATAAAAAGTGCCTTAGCAACGAAAAAGGTTGAGTTCTTAAAACGTTAAATTAATAAAAAATAATAAGAACAAATTTAATTCTAAACGATTTAAAACTCTTATGCTTTTTTACATAACACAGTCCTTGCAATTTTCGTTAAAAGCTTAAATAAAATTTCTAGGCCAATCAGTTTAACCATCTGGGATGTAAAGAGGACACAAACAGACAGAGACCACTTTGAAACTTACTTTTTTTGAATGAATGTCGAAAACGATTATTTCCGCAAAAATATGTATTTCGCAAATTTTCACGATTACTATACTTTCTTTTACTTCGTAAATGAAAGTAAAAGCTGAGGATGACAACAAAAATATTATTCAACAAGGGTGTAACTGAAGTTATATCGAAAGATTGCATAAATTGCATATGATATAAAATCAAATTTCGAAAAATAAAGACCTAGAACCGCATTGAAGCATTCGAAATGTGGTTGCATAAAAGAATGCTCCGAATTTCGTGGGTACCCAATAAAGTCCTACGACGAGCAAATGCAAACCGTGACCTTCTACCCAACATCAGCCACCTTGAACATGTCTTAGGAGGGGAGAAATACCATCTCCTCTATCTCATATTAAAAGGGAAAATCAAAGGCCGACGTGGAAACGGCAGAAGACAAATGTCCTGGTTAAGGAATGGGCAGAGATCTGGAGCGCGAAACAACTTTTTAGACTGGCCGGAGACCGGTATAATTACGCCAAAATGATCGCCAACGTCAGAGAGACCGGACACGGCACATAAAAGAAGAAGAAAGACCTATAAGCCTTTTATCTCAGATCTATAAGGTCTTTATAAAAATAACAAATTTTAATTTCCTTGCTTTACATTATTAGATAAAAATAAAATTTTCCTTTTTTCCGTCAAAAAAATAAATAAAAAAAAACAATAGACAAAGAGACATGGCGACACCCAAGGTCCAAGCATTGGCTTATGGTAGACTATAAAATTTTAAAACAAAAATCGCATAAAGTTGTAAATAACAATAGCCAGAGTCGAAGTGAAATGCTGGACAGACCATCGGTTAATTAATAAGGATATAGAATTGAGGCTAAAATCTTACAAAGCAAAAAAATAAAAGCTGTGTAATCGACTTATCATAGACAAGCGAATGACCCATCTGACCTGACCTGGTTTCAGGCCAAAGTAGATCTAAAGCTGGTGACTCTATCAAATGTGTTCTCACATTGGGTATACTTTAAAACCCCTATCATGGACACTGCCAAAGAAATGTTAGACACCGTAAGCAAAATAATACAGGGATATTGGTTTAGAGAAAACGATACTCTTATCCAAGAACTACTCAAACAGAAGCGCCAAGTCTATTAAACCACTGTCCAGTTCCCGAAGGACGGAAAAAATCTTTCGCTACACAAAACGGCGAGTGCTACGAAATATCAAACAACTGGAAGGCTCTTGGTGAAAAAAAAAGTCGACTAGATCCCAAGCTTTTCGGATGTGCATGAATACTCCAACTTCTTTAAACAAATTAAAGCAGTTTGGACACAAGATAAAAACCGGTACCCGATACAGGAAAACGATAGCAATCTATTAAAAGCCGATGAGTAAATGTTTCCGCAGAGATACTTGACATCATCGCACAGTATGGTTCATATAAAGAATTGGAGAATCCTATTTCCTTCGAGAAAATCAATAACGCAGTTAGCCAGATGAAAAATAACAAAGCACCTGAAAAAAAACGGAAATCCGGAAAAGACCTTTCAACCCCTTACTTAACATGTCCTAATCAACCTGTTTTCACCTCATATGGCAAAGCTACCATAATAAATATTTTTAAAGGCAAAGAAAAAGCCTCAAAGTGCGGAAATTGCCAAGGAATCTCACTTCTAGCCGGCCAACGAAAATATCTTAACCAGATTTATAGCAAACCAAGTAAGTCTGATAATAGAAGGATTTTATCCGAAAGCCCAAAATGGGTTTTGAACAAACCGTAAAACAGCAGACCTAGCCCTTTCTCTTCGCCAACTGCAAGAAAAAGCTAGAGAGTAACAAGCATCAATGTATGCAGCCTTTATAAATCTCAGCTAGGTCTTTAAATCTATTAACAGAACAGAAAATCTTCATGGTGGCGCTCTTCATCTTATCCATTTAGAATGAACGTCGGACTCTTTAACTTACGGCGCTTAAAAGCAATCACTAAGACACGAGTGAGATTTATAACACACCTGCAGTATGTGCGATAATTGACTCATCTCCAGGAACCTTGCAATTTTTAAATGGCAAAATAACGGGCTGGGCCTAAAACTAAACGTAAATGAAATTAAAATCTTACTTTACAACATTAGGAAATAACCTCCACAGAAGCTGTGTGTTTCACAACTTCCTTTCTAAAACCAAGGTCATCGTGTACCGAGCTGTGGTTATCCCCACCCTAATGTATGGTTTAAAACAAATGGAAAGGTATAATAAAGGCATTTGTGCCATAAGATTTCAAACACTAAAATCCTTAAACGAGCGGGTAGCAGTCACGTTGACCTCCTACTGAAAAAAAATCGCTTTTGTTAAGCAGGACACATAGCCCGTATGTGCCCAAATATGTTCTATACGGTGAGCTAATAGAAGGAAGTAGAAAGTAAGGAGTGCAGAATGGAAGATTTAAAGATCAGCTTCACAAAACACCAAAAATCATAAACTCTAAAGAGGAATGCGAACGGATGGACAGAGCGGAGTGAAGAAAAGCACATCTACATGTAAAATAAGGACAGGAAAATGCAAAAAGGAGTAGACAGCACGACAAGGAGTTCAAGCAGTACGATATCTGCCAACGAGTCATAACATCTGAAATTGGACTATATAACCAAAGATAATGACCTATAAGTGAAATTTTTTGTTAATTCGAAACTTTATATTATTTATTATTACATCACCCAAGATGATTTTTTTTATTTTGGCACAGTTTTTGAAAACATAAAGAAAATTCTACTAGTGTATGCAAAAGGCATATAGTTCTATGGTAGGCGTTTACAAATTAACAACTAGAAGTTTAAAAATCTGCTTTGCGCAAAAATACACCTCTCAATTTTCTCCAGAAAACTCTGCTTCTGCACCATAATTATAAAAGTCATTCAAGTAGATATCAATTGATGTGTATATGGAAAATTATTAAATTATTGATCTTACACTAACGATCTGACTCCCTGTGACTATTGTCTACTTCCAAATATAAAAAGAACTTGATTGTGTCCATCTCTATGACAGAGAACCTAAAAATTGTATTTTGTAGGTTTCAAAAAGAAATTTTAAGTTTGTTTTGATTTTATTATAAGTAAAAATTCGGTTTATGTTTTTATAAACTAATATTCAAGAAAAGCAATGCTTCAACGCATCTAATTCCATTATAAACGTTGAGAGAACAATTTGTTTTATTTCAATTTTATATGGCTCTATTGGAATTGAAACATTCGATCCCAGGGCTTTAAAAATCAAGGTATATGTTGAAGAAAAATGCAATAAAAATTTTCAGATCACAATAATATGATTTTATGATCGCGCCTTTTAAACCAATAATATTTCAAGACATAGCATTTATTTACACAAAAAATGTGTTTGCACTAAGGATCTAATTAATTAAAAAGGTTAAATAAATAATATTATTATTGCTTTTTACTCCGCCATAAAATTCCAATATAAAAATCTCAATCTTAAGTTACACGTTATATTTTCATTAGGTAGATAAAAATTACATTTATTCTTAAGTCTAGTCACTACATTCGAAGAGAAAAGGTGTGTGGATATTTTCTCAAAAAAAAAAAAGAGTTTATAGAAAAATGTGTGACTTTAAATATAGGAGATTCAAGCTAAGCGATACGCTACCTAGTTGGAATGACCATGCTACATGCAGTTTATGATTAATAGTGGTGATCAGAATCACAGCTTTTTTTTTGAGCTTAAACCCCGCTCATAATCATTGCGGGTAAAATTTATTTGAATCGCGGAATAGTTAAAAATAAATATTCCTACTCCTGAATGGAAATTAAAAAAAACCTTAGACTGTGGTATAGGACTTATAGCTCAAGGCGTAAGTTCTAAAATGACAGAAATAGACACATCAACACTCATACACTATTTTTACATAAAGTAAGAAATGACACACATAAAACTCTGCCTGCAGTGTCACTGGGTAGACCGAGTAGCCTAGTGATGTTCTAGCCGGACACTAGCCCGAATAAAAGAGAAAGGTTACCAGGTCACGCCAACTCCCTGTCTGGTGTAAAAAAAACAATGCTCACAGAACCAACGCAACGCATCGGAATATAATGGATTTAACGGTAACGACCCATGCTCAAAAAAGGAACACGACTAAAAAACGAAACCTTACACATTAACAGCAGAAAAAACAGAAATGGAGAAAACAAATGATTGGGTGAGCATCCTTAAACATCCTAGCGTAGAACAGTAGAGACCAGAAAATTCTTCTAAAACTAGAAAAAAGCAGAATAGATATATACACAGTATCAATAACAAAAAAAAGGAAAAGAAGATATTAAATACCCCGGATACATATTTAAGTACAACTAAAAATAGATACACTAAATGGCGAACGCCGGGATAGGTATAATCAATAACGGCAAATATAAACAAACCATAGAAGAGACATACTACATAAATGAAAGAATCATTAGAGTGATCATAGACAGCGGCAAGGGAAAATGTTATCAGTGTATATGTGCCTGATTCTGGAAAACCCAAGATGAGATAACAAAATTTTATAAACAATTCCAAGACAAAATAGACAAAATCCCGGGAGGTTTAAAAATTCAAATACTTGGGGACCTAAACGTGAGAATAGGGAACATCCCCGTTGATGGCGTAAAATAACGATTTAATAAACCTACACAAAACGGGAACGGAGAAACACTGATCGCATTTTGTGCGGGAAACAAACTATGAGTAAACAATATTTACTTCGACCATAAACCACAACACAAAATAACGTAATCCAACAGCAGAGGACAGAAATCGATGGTCGACTAAATAATATCGAAGCAGACATTACACCCATCCCAAATAGCAGATGTACGCACTCTAACTAAATAATATACATACAACAAAAGAAGAAGCCACATGAAGTTCACGTAGAAAAAATGAACCTAATAAACTAATTCGGGATGAAAGCATCAGGGGCCTATACACTAGGCGACTAAATAAGAAAATTAACAAAAATAACATCAGATGTGAAGATAATATTAAAACGTGCTGAAACAAAGTTGAGAACAACACAAAAAGGCGGTGGAGGAAGTCATAGGAAAACGAAAATAAACATAATCAACAAAAGCAACAAAACCCTATGGTTCTAAATGGAAGTAAAAGAAATAGCAAAATAAAGGCGGAATGCATATTTACAGTACCTCAGTAACAGAACAGCGTAAGATTACGCCCAATATAAAAGAAACAAAAATGAGAGCAAAGTGAGTACTGCGCAAGCTTTACTGCTAAAATGGAAAGGGGTATTTATGGGGCCCAAAAAAATGTATTGGGAATAATCATACGCAAAAAACTAGAAACCAACGAATTCGCACAATTACACACGATTACCAAAGACAACAGGATAGAACACTTTTAGAACCTGTACCAAGAACAACAGAACAACCAAATTTACCTGTCCCCCTTCCAGAAAAGGAAGGCTCCGAAATAAGCAGAACACCAATAGAGGAATACATAAAAAAACCTAAAAATAGGAAAGCGTTGGGAATGATGAGGTTTCGAACGAACTGATCATGGCGGGCAGGAACACAATTAGTAGTGCTCTGTCACAAAAAATTTAGACAACGGAAGTGTCCCAGGTAAGTGGAAAAAGAGTATAAGCATACCCACCTTAAAGAAAGGGCATAAAAAAAATCCAGAAAACTACAGAGGGATAATTCTACTAAGCAGTGTCAAGAAGCTATTCACACTGATCATAGCATACGTACCATAAGAATATATAACAATTATCAAGGAACAACAAGGCTTTAGGAAAAACAGACCAACCATTGAGGTCATATTTGCGATTAACGATTAAACAAATACCGGAAAAATCAATAGAGTTTAATAAACCAGCGTTTATGCTCCATCGACCTAACGAAAGCGTACAATCAAAGTAAATTAAAGAACGTAATAGAAACAATAAATTCTGTAAGTTTTCTTACTTTCGGGTTTAAGTCGCGTATTTTTATTGGTTGTTGCCAACGTTTCGCTCGCCGTTGCAGGGAGCATTCTCAAGGCGGAAAAGTCCGATGACTGAAGACCT
>JARJDX010068057.1:0-14213 GCA_030264735.1 Gymnusa sp. GC000175 | reverse complement strand
TTTATTAAAAGAATAAAAACAAAATTTATCAGACACTTTAAACTTTATTGTAACAAATAACATGACAAAGCCCTGACATAATTATCCATCAATTAATTATAAAATAATTTATGTAAATTTAAAAATGATAGTTTTGTTTAAATAACTTTATTGAATCTTCTATGTACAGAGAAAAAAATAGGAAAAAAGTTGGTGAACGTAACCACAATGTAGCTAATAAAATTGGGCCATGCTAAACAGATTAATCTAAAAATGCTGCAAATTATGCAAATCCTTCACCCAATGCTTCATCATTTTACTTTTAATTGCATACAGGACATGGAAAAATGCATGATATAAGTAGCAGGCGAGTTGTGCATTTCAAGCAGCATTTCATTCAATTGATTTACTTCTTTTTTGGATGAAACTCAATCCTTCGTGTCTTGATACTACTCCATGTATGTCTCTTCATATAGAAAACAATACCGATGAGCAAAGAAAATATTCCAATGCTCTTTATTAACATCTTTTTCCTGTCATCAAATTCAGGTTCTGATGTCCATTTTAAGAAAACTGAAATATCTTTAGCAAGCTGACTGGCAGATGCTGGAGTTCCATCTTCATACTCTATTACTTCATTATAAAGTGCTTGAGCCATTGAAATGGCACCACCCGGGAAATAAGGATTATAATATTGACCTTCACGTACTATAACACCAGCAGGAGCATCACAATAACCCGTCAACAAGGCAAAAATATAATCCTCCCCTATAAAACAGTATAAGTATATTAGACTATAAGTTATTTATATATTCTCACCTCCATGACGAGCTGATACTATGTAGCTTAGATCTGGAGGGTAAGCTCCATTATTAGCAGCACGAGCAGCTTCCTCATTAGCATATGGATTTGGGAAATAATCTGATAATTTGCCTGGCCTTTGGAACATATTTCCCATATCATCAGGACCATCGGTAACTTGGATTTCTTCAGCTTCTGCTTTAGCTTCATCTTCTGTATGAGTAACACCTATCAGATTACGGTATGCAATGAATCTCATTGAATGGCAGGCAGCACATACTTGTTTGTAAACTTCATAGCCACGACGTACGCTACAAAAATATTTACACAATTTTTAACGCTATAAAGGTATTTTTAAAATACCTAGCATGGTCAAGAGAACTAAAAAGTCCTTGATGACTCCATGGATTCTTAGGAGGATGTAATTCAAGATCCGATGCACGGACTGATTGATCAAGTGCAAGTATAAGAGCACCAGCACCTCCTGCAAGAGCTCCCACTGTTGTCAAAAGCTAAAATATTATAATTAATATGTATGTTTAAAGACAAATTGAAGGAAACTCACAGCTTTGCGACCTTTGGCCCATTCTCTCGTTGTTGAAAAGCAACTTATCTAGAAAGTAAAATATCTAAATTAAAATTTTAAACCCACTTATATAAGAGCTTAATCTTTTATTAAAGTTAAAAATTTTAATTTACGGCCATGTTACAAAAACAATGGGAATCATTTGATCAGTTAAATAAAATTTAGCAAGATAAGAATATCTCAAAGGTTACCTTTTTAATTAAACCAAGTATTAGAATTTTATATAAGTTTTGTCCACTTTTGCAGGTTAATGGTAAATGAATTTTTAGGTGTTACATAAACTTGTAACACAAGACCATATTTTTTAAAGTATTTGGTAGAATTTAATTCTGTTTTCAATTTTGACTGCAGCAATAACTTGGCTTTATGTTCCACTTAAAATCTTCCTACTTACTTGGTTCGTTATAAGACTATTGCCGGTTTTTAAGAGGCCTGCCCCTGCACATATCCTTCCTACACTAGCCGCCATGTTGACCTGAGGAAGGAATAAGTAAATACACACTTAATTAGGATTCACTGAAGAGACTTATTATAGTTATATGCATAAGGGTTTTTAACGGGATTAATTAATGTGCTACCTTATCCCCGTTTTTTTTGAGTCTTACGTAGGGATCAAAGATATTTTTTTTGACAGTTTACGTAATAAGGAGTTACAGGAACTTTCCGATCGCACAGTTGGTATTATACAATATGAAAAGTATTAAATGTTAAAGCGGGAGATTTAAATTATCAAAGAAATTACATGTTACCCTTTTTTATCATCATTGTAAATAATATGTACGACAAAAATCCGTTCTGGTTTTATTATTTTATTATTATTTAAAAATAAATACTGTTTACAAATCTATAAGAAAGCATGTAAGAGAACACAATAAGGTTAAACGGACACACCTCAGATATAAAAAAAAGATGTTGTGGTTACCACCCGACTTTCATTTACGACTTTGAGACATATCCGTTACTTTTGACAAAAGCATATGTATATTATATTAATTATCAGCCAAGTATGTTAGCAGTATGTATCTGCAATTTCATTTCGGTGAAATATATGTTGGTAATAACTCCGTTAGTGGTAACACCCGTTGTTTTTGAATGATATATAACCTCACTTCATTAATTGTCAGCTGATTATATTAACAGTAAATTTGTGCAACTTGATGGGAATAATTTCAATAAAATGTTGCTCAGCAACAATGTTTTTTCCATAAACTTGATGGTTTTTGAACAATAAACTATAAACTACCATTTCCGGTTAGTGGATTTTGGCAAAAAGTCTATGGGACCTCCCAATTTTTGTTAAAAGCTTAAATGTGAATTTCCAGGCCAATTAGATCACTCGTAAATAACTTTTTTTATTTCAGGGAAGTCGAAAACGGATATTTCTGCAAAACATCTTGATTTCTAAAATTTTACTACAATTTAATTTACAAAGTACTATTATTATAGTAACAGCAAATAATTAATTAAGCATCTTTTATTTGAAAAATGAATAAATTTTTAAAAATTGGGGTATTATATATTTATTAAGTTGGCATTTCTTAGTTCGATTGAAAATTAGATGTGTAATTGTAGGTTTGCTTGCGCATCTCATACGTCACTTCTTCCAGCTGTTTTAGTACGCCATTTGTGTACTTCTCTGTTAGAAATTGTTTAGTTGTTAAATTGAATCCATTGGTAACTGGTGCATCCTGCGTTTAACATCAGCCGATCATCATGAGTACAGGGATGCCGGAACTGGGCTCCAAGATAAGCCTAATATCGAAAGCAGATATTCGATATGAGGGCCATTTATTTACCGTTGATCCACAACAATGTACAATTGCTTTGGCCGCCGGTAAGTCAGTTTTTTTTTATATCTGAAAATTTTTATGCATCTTTTTATCTAGATCTATGTCTTTCCTATAATAGGAAAATGATATCCTTAAATCTTGAAAATGACCATGAATAGTAATTATATTAAATAACAAGAAAAAGAAAGTTAAATTGCATCATAGCCAACTTAAAAATTCCATTGTTTATTCCCCCTCTGTTCAATTGTTTCTTTAAGAAATCATCAAATTTAATGCACTAAAAAATTTTACATTTGCTCATTATTCTTTATTTGAACCATATAACATAATTTCAATATAAATATATAATATTTTTGCTGCAAGTCTATTAGTTTTAATCTTTTTTTACAGTCCGTTCCTTTGGAACAGAGGAAAGAGAGACCACTTATCCGGTACCTCCGCAGAACCAAGTCTATGACTACATTCTCTTTAGAGGATCGGACATCAAAGATATCAGGGTTGTTAACAATGTTACTTCTTTACCAAATGACCCTGCAATTATGCAGTTGTCAGTGCCCACTACCCTTGGTAAGCAGCCATTCCAATCCCAGGGCTTCCCTCATCCTGGTCTTGGCCAGATGGGACAGTTTGGCGGTGGCTACAATGCCATGGATGCATTAGCACCGGGAATGAGAGCAATGGTCAACAATAAGCCAAGTGAGTTGAACATGCCCGGGCCTGTGCCCCCTCCAGACCTGTCCCCTGCGGTCATGGAACCCCCGACGACAAGTGATAATGGTAAAATACTTTCTACTTTTATGCTTGATGCTGCTCCATGTTGCTTGGATCATTTATATCATTAGTTGGATGAATATCTGCAAATATTGTAGTAAAAATGGGATTGAATAGTACAGTTTTTTGTTGTTTTTAGCTATTAGAGTACATTCTCAATGTAAGAACATTTATCACAAAATTTACTGTAAAAAACTTTTTTATATTACAAAAAAATATTAAAGTGTTTTCATGATTGAATGATCTAGTAGTTTACTAACGATAGCTGATTGTTATAGTATAAATAGTGACAGTTTATCAGTAATTAATATTAAAAACAACCAGATCTCTCTATCATTTGCTTATCACCTGTGTCTCTGAAAGGCTTTGGTTACAAAAAAAGTGTAATTAACATTTTGCTGTAGTTTTTAAGATTGCCTAGCTGCCTTATAAAGTATGGTTATATTTGATTTCAAAAATGACATATTTGTCAACTGCCTAATCCTCTTAGGTCGAATTAAAAACATCCACAATAATGGTTAACATTGTTAGTAATTTATTTCTTTGAGATGGTAATAGCTATCATATTTTAAAAATTAAATAATGAAAAATATTAGAAGTTATTTGTTTTCACACAATTTAATAATTTTTTTTTCTTGTATTAATTTAACTTTGGCAGTTTTATGCAGTAATTGTAAAGTTGTTAATTTTTTTTCTATACAATAGCAATGAAAAAATATGATTTTTAATTTTATTAGACATTTTTGTTACAAAAAAGTCATTAAGAAATATTTTTATTTATACACCATAAACCATAATTTCTTTTATCAAGATTGTACTATATTTAACTTAAGACGTATCAACTGGCTGCATCCATACTAAATCTTAGGCTTAGAGTAAAATTTTTGACTTAATTTTATTCAGAATAGTTTAAATTTTTAATTGCATGTGGTTCTTTGGCGCAGAAAACCTTTTCCTAATTCCGTAACATATTCCTTCAGTAGCTTATAAATTGCATTATAAATATTTTAGCATGTTCATTAGTAAAAGTGTTTATATAACTCAGTGTTTAGCTTCGGTTCTAGATTTAATTGGTGGTGGTTCAAGAAGTACTACACCAGCAAGTCTTGGATCAAGGAAATCACCAACTGCAGATCAGGGTACTCAAGCTGGAGGCAAAAAAGATGATAAGAAAATTGTTAGGCCCATACAACCACCTCGAAATAAGGACAGAAGGGATTCACGAGGAGAATCACAACAGGTAAAACAGTAGGAATAAACAATTATTTTTCACTATTAACAAAAAATTAACCTGTAGAACCTAAAATATTATTCTGATATTCATAATGTCAACATATAAAACTAAAAGCTTAGGTTAATATATACTGCTTGTTCAATAAAGTTAAATAAATTGTAAGAACCTAAACATTTATTCATGAATATATTGGTGTTTCGGAAGAAGAACGACACAAATACAAAATATCCGTATTTTGGGTAATTGCATACATTGTAATATTGAAATGCCCATTTAACTCAAAAATTATCAAAAGTCTAGTTCATGTCCTTGCCACTAGAGAGCACTATTATCATTTCATTGAGAAAATTATCTCAACCCATCACACAATTTATTAACATTGTTTTTTCAAAAATTAACTTTAAATTAGTCAACAAATTTTAGCCTAATTATTGTTTATTCTGATATTTGGAAATTTACATGGGATAATAAAATCTCAAACTTGGAGATGTTTGAACTTCAGAAAAAATTCAACTGCTGCTCCTGAAAAACAAGTATTTAGAGTTGTCATTTTTCTTCAGAAACAGATATATATATATCTTCATAATGCAAATATAAAATGTATATTAAAAAAAAACAAAATTTTAATAATAATTTCTAATTAATGTAAGAGTTAATCTTTAGAGATGTGTAATTGCTTTAAAAGTAGGAGACTTATATTTTAGTTATTTAATAATAATAACAAGTTGTATTTTAAACATGCTTATCTCCTGTTTTAGTTCTCATTCTTTGTTAAAAATATAGCTTGAGGTAACCACCTTACATTTATATAATAAGGAATGCGCATGTTCAAATCTAATATAATTTAAATAAGCATAAATTGGTGATTAATTGTAATAAAGTTTATAACACCAGTTACTACATGAATCGGTTTTAAAACTTTTTTATTTAAAACCTGGTTAATTTATGCAGTTTAAAAATACAATTTCTTTATTTAAATCAATCTATTTAACTTCATCATCTGGTATTCTTCTCAACAGGGTTTGGGCAGCTATGTGTGGTATTTGAGAAACATCTTTGCATGTAGTGGTATTTTATTATTTGTAAGCATGCTAGTTTTTCAGTTATTTAAAATTTATATATTGAAAGTTGTACTCACAAAATCTATTAAAGATATTACCACAACAATTCATATTTAAGCTTTTAACAAATATTGGGAAGTCCCGGTTACTTCTAGCTGAAATCCGCCAGTCAAAAGTGGTACTTTATTGTTTTTTGCATAATTTTAAAAGTTTACGGAAGAAAACATAAAATCTAGAACTAAATTTGCAACAATAAATTTCAAAATTTAACATTTATTGTTGTTTCTTGCTCAGCAACATTGTTGATGAAATTACTTTGAAGTTTTTTTTATTAGCAATTCCAACAAAACCACTTGATCCAAAGAAAGGGTGTCTCAACCAGATTTAGTTTTTGAATTAAACACATTATTTATTCCAAAAGTGATATTTTTATGTTGCAATTATGAATGAAATAAAATGTCAGACAAATGTGCACCACAGCTCTTCTGGCAAACTCTAGCTCATTTGATGAAATCAAATATAACAAATATAAAATATAACGCCTTAAAATTAATGATTATTTATGGCTTATGGCACATGTGACCCTAAAGAAAAAGTAGCATGGTGTCAAATTAAAGGATCACTTCTTAAAATTACATGACCAGTAAAATTGTCATTCACTTCACTTCCTGATGTTGCATTGCCCAATTAACAAATTCTCTTCGCTTAAAAATGGTCTTCTAGTTTGTGTTCTTGCATCAATTTAATCTTATAGACATGCAAATTTGGGTGTTTCGTTTAGGGCCATGTATTCGAGGATGCATGGGTGACTTGTTTTCAGATTCGATCCAGTTTTCTTCCTTTTCTCAAATTTAATGGCTCATTTGGACCATTTTTTTTTTTGCCGAACATTCCATGAAGTTTACAACTAAACAGCAAAACTTTTATTTTTGTAATGAGTATAACCAATAACGCATTGTTCTTTTATGTAGTGTTCCATATTTACTAACTGCGAGGTTAACAAGTAGCACACTGAAATATTTAGGACTGCCAACCTTGAAATAAGAAAATGGCGCTAAATTTAAATCCGGCGCTCCTATTGGAGCACCCTATAATATGGCGGCACATGGCACACAATGTCAAAACTATGCAATGAATGTCCTGATGTAGGTGTACGATAACCAGATGTTCTGCATGTTATATTTTTACCGGATTCATCCTCAATGTTAATGATAACCTCTTCAATGGCCCTTCTTTCATAAATTTTTTAAAAAATTATACTTTTGCAATGTTGCCATCTTTCTTTCGATAAGGTTATATTTCATTTTTTTACTTTCATTAAAAAAAATTATTAAATATGTCCATGTCAAAGAGAAACTAAAAGTAGAGGAAATGTTACCTTTGTAAAATGTGGATTATGTTCCACAGACTTAAGTGTTGTGGTAGATTAAGATTTTATGGCTGACAGTCCTTCCTGTCCACTCTTATAATATGATCACCTTGGTGTAAGATATGTGGATAAATTAAAAAATTATAGATGGAATTGATCCATACATTGTAAAAATTCGATTTCTAAAATAAAAAAGTTACATTATCCATACAAACACAATCTCCACAAATCTTCTGTCAAACTTTTTCCAAGATGGTCGCTTATAACATCTCCATCTTTTTTTAATAAAATAATCCCTAATGTATATATAAATTTGGGGGTTGGCACTTCAGATTTTTTTAAATTGAGAAAACAAACGACAGTTTCTTTTTATAGAGATATTACAACCCTATTATCTTTACCAAATTTGTATAAGAGAAAGTGCAGATCGCCTAAGGAACTTGATACTTGAGATGCGCAGAAAATTAAACGATAAAACTGGCCCTGACAATGAGCTCCGAGCACTTTTACGTAAAATCAAATTTTCCGTTCCCTTTTTTTTTGGTATGCGACGTTGCCACGTTTTAATGATAAATTTTTGCTTTTGTCAGAGCAATAAGTTTCACTTGATTTTTTTCACACCAATATTTATTCCTCACAAATGTTTTTTGTACCTGATATTTGGTGTTAACTTCTTATTGTTTAAATTAAATATCTCCCAATGAGCTTCCCAAATTCTTTAAAATATTTCACAGATATTTTTTATTAACATCTCTATTTATAAAGTTTATAATCTCTTAATTTTCCCCAACTTTCTTAAGTGAACCAAAAATATAAGATTGCTAAGCGGATAGTCGAAAATCTTTAATAAAACACTTTAGTAAAGTAAAGCCTTCGTGCTTTCATATATATTCGAACAGTATCATTTACACACGACAGTAGAGGAATGCTCAACACAACAATGGCGTCCGTTGTTACTGCGCATAATTTTTGCGTTTATTAGTATTAGCCATTCCAACCCAAGGTTGGTAGACCTATATATTTGTACTGACACAGGTGTATGTTTCTATGCTGCCTATGTTTTTTAACTTTGCCAAACTGCTTTGAGTTACGTCACATGTGGCAGCTTTCTGCTGTTTGTCATCTGTATCCATGTAAAAGTTTGTCATTTGCGTTTATTTATTTACTTTTGTGGTATTATTCGTGATTTTTTAGACATATATCTTAAGTTTTAATTGCATCTTGTGTTAATTTGGTTTTATGTTTTTACTTCGTCAAATTATTAAAAAAATGCGTCTAAATACTATGAGCTCCGTGTCGCTGATGACGTCACGCTAGTGAAGCATTTCCATTCCGTCTCCAACACATCGAAGGCAACCTCTAAATACAGGTCTATCAACCTTCTTGATTAAATGTCAGATAGGGATGCCAACATCTTTAAAAAGTTCGACAGGAGGTCACAGAAAATTTGATGAAAAATTAAGTTTGTGTGGATAATCTGACTTTTTTTATTTGTTTAGAAATCGAATTTCATCTATAATTTTAATTCATCCAAGTATCTTACACCTACATTAAAACAAATGCACAGTTTTGACAGAAGATTTGCTAGCCGCCATATTGGTCACGCGCTTTACCTGGAATGCCCAATTTATTATTATTTAACATAACCAAATAGAACCCTCCAAATACATTATAGCTGTTAAATTATTAACTAAATAAAAATGCTTACGTTTATAAAAAAGAAGTCAAGGAAATTTTTTCGCGCGCTTGTTCTTAGCAATTATAAATGCGGTGTTGCCACATCAATAATCACGTAAAACCGATGTATTACGGCGTCCTAAAGTTATAAAATTTTGATATCGTTTTTTATAAAGTCAATTTTAATAGAAATAGGTTCATATGATGTATAATTAATCAAAGAACACTCCAGTAGTTTCCTTAAAATCCCTTATTAAAAAATCCATGGAGCAACTACCTTGGAACTTGTTCCTTGCTTAGCAATTGTTAGTGAAATTATTCCCATCAGCCAATAATGAATTATGGTTATGTTTCTGTTAAAAGTGATTAAAGTTGATATCACTATGAATGGGATCATTTGAACGCTAAATTTCAAAGGGGCACAGCCAGTTTCCGAAAACTTAAGTTTGACAAATTTCGCCTTGCCATAAAAACCCAAAATTTTCAATAATTTTAAACCCCTGTATGTGACGGGGTGGAACGTAGGAATATACAACTTTTACTGTATCATAAGATGAAAGTATTGTAATCGTCAAAAAAAGTTGAGATTTTAGTGGCAATATACCTATTAGGGTCCCCTGAACAAGAATTGACCAAAATTAAAAAATGTCTGCGTGAATGTATGTGTGTGTGTGGCGCGTTTTTGTGGGCAAGGTTTTTAAAGATATCACCATAAAAATTTATGTTTAAGCTTTTAACAATAATTGGAAGAGCCCAGTTACTTTTGGCTGAAATCCACCAACCAGAAGTGTTAGTTTATTATTGATAAGGTTTTTCGGTTTTTTGCAAATATTTATAAAACCATTAAGTTTATGGAAAAAACGCAGGAGTACAAAAGTGTCCAAAATTAAATTTGAAACCAATTTTGTTCTTATTATTTTTTCAAAATTTTAAATTTTAAAAACTCATTATATGATGATAGTCAGGTGGTGACCACATCAGAATTTTTGTTGTCTACAGTTGGGCTTTAATTTTTGTTAAAAAAAGTTTTGATTAGGGATACCGTTCCGGAGATATCGTGGTAAAGAATATTTTAACATATAAATTCTTATAGTTACTCTTAATAAAATGCACTGTATATCCCAGGTATACAATAAAAATAGATTATAAAAAAATTTTGAGATGCATAATGATGAGTCGCGCAGGGGTCCTGAAGCCGTAAACTATGTATTGCGGCAATCCTGCTATTTATCTGCGTAGGCAGATGTGGCATGGGTTGGATAAATGCGCTACTGAATTCATCTCATACTTTTATATATTAATTATATCTAAATAAAATTATTAAATATTTTTGTGTTAATTTATTAATTATTTTGGCTTTGCAGGAAGGAAGGAACATGATGAATAACAGGCAACCACAAAATCGAAATAACCCACCACATCCATCACAACAGCACCATCAACAGCACATGATGCAACAACCCTATCATCAAGGACAACAGCAGAGACAGGGTAATTGGGTGCCTAGGGGTCCAATGAGACAAAGAGTGAGGGGTAGGCCAAGGGGTGGAAATAATGGTTTTGGTGGACCTCAAGGAGCTAATGGTTTTAAATCACAAACTAGGCAAAACCAACAAGGACAATCTGGCAAGCCAAAAATTAAGTTTGATAGTGAATACGATTTTGAACAAGCTAATAATCAATTTGAAGAGTTGTGTGGAAAATTAGCAAAGGTAATATGATCCTATTGCATATTTGATAAATGCTAATTTTTTTAATTTGTTTATAGTCAAAACTAGAAGATGGTAAAACTGAAGTAAATGGTGTTGTTGTTCCTGATAGTGACAAAAAGGATGATTCAGGTAATGAAACAGGTGCTGGTGAGACTGAATTAGAAGAAGATGCAGATGTGTATTATAACAAGGCAAAGTCATTTTTTGATAATATTTCATGTGAGGCTGTTGAGAGATCAAAGGGTAGATCTCAAAGGACTGATTGGCGTACTGAACGTAAACTTAATTCTGAAACTTTTGGTGTTGCATCAGCTCGACGTGGCGGGTATGTTAAATTAATAAATTATGGTTTAAATATTATACTTTTTTTTGTGTATTTAGGTACCGTGGTCGAGGTGGTTACAGGGGAGGGTTTAGAGGTGGGTATCGTGGTTATAGGAATCAACAAGGAGGACAAAGGCCGCCGCAACAAGGAGAGGTGGTAAATAGAAGCAATGGTAGTCAGCAGCAAGTTGGTACACTAAATGCCCCCCCTGCACCAGTGCCAGCAGCAGCAGGCAAATAAAGATCTGAAAATAAAAAAATATCAACAGACTGACACCGGCCATCCATGGATGGACGTTTAGTTTATTATTTTTGTAAAAGACTGTGATGTCACGGTTTGTAAACAGGTAGAAAATAATCTGCGCTAATTTAAGTTGAATGATTTGGAAGACATGTCGGTGTCAGTATTACAGATTATCGTGAATTGAGATAAAAACAAAACACGTACCTTAAGTGATAAAATATTTTATTTTAATATAAAAAGGCGGGTGCACTGCCAGTATTTAAGAATGTAATTTTAATTTTTATACTTTATATATAGATTATATCAGGATGGCTCAATGGAGCGGTTGGAACAACACGTTTTGTTTTATTTTTTCTTGGTGGATTTTTTTTCCTACTTTATATTTTTTTTATCATGAATTAAATTTGCTTTTAAAATTTGAACAGGTTTTCGTTCTGGCCGTGCTTCGAAAGCGCAATTTAGAAATGTTGTAATTTATTACTAAATATTGTTAGACTTTGTAATGTAAAAAGAATATGAAGAAAAAATTTTCAAATAAATATGTGAATTAATATTTTAAATTTTAATTTCTTAATTTACTTCAACAGAATATGAAGAAAAAAATTATTTTATTTTCCCCAAGAGATTGTGTATCTCTTGTCTAACCAGGTTGTTTATAAAATATAGCCATTTATTTAATTTCATTTACGAAGTAAATAAAAGTATAGTAATCCTGAAAATTTTTGTGGAAATATCCGTTTTCGACTCCCTCATTGTGAAAAGCCTGGAAATTCATATTTGAGCTTTTAACAAAAATTTGGCTGGAATCTACCAACTGGAAGTGGTAGTTTATTGGTTAATTTCTCGGTGTGCAAATATTTTAAAAACCTATTAAGTTTATGGAAAGAGTATTTAAAAGCGTTTAGAATTAAATTTGAAACAAATTTTGTTCTTATTATTTTCAAAACTCGTCCTTTGTTGCTAACTCTAAGCAACATTTGTATTGAAATTATTCCCATAAAGTTGCACAAATATACTTTCATTTTATTCAGCTGACTATGAAATATGGTTATATATCATTCAAAAGTGGCTGATATCACTGTACTCAGTTATTATCAACATACATTTTAACAAAATGAAATTCCACCAACCTAATTAGCTGATAATGAAATATACTTATGATTTTGTCAAAAGTAACGGATATCTCAAATTCGTAAATAAAATTCGTGTGGTAACCACACCACCATTTTTTTTATTGTTTAAAATTGTCATAATTTATATAATGCTTTTGCATCTCAAGTAGGGCAAATCATATCTTGTCATCTATGGTGATCTGATAATATTAAAAACAGTTCAATGAATTGATTATTTTTTCCATATTTTAAGGTTATTCTGTTATTTCTTAGGCATTATTTTGTTTTTTGGGAAAGTAATGCATGTTGCCCAGTTTTGTGCTCAGAACAATATCTTTTTGATATCAATGTAAAACTAAAAAAAGCATAATAACGATTTAAAACACCATCAATAGTTAACCATGTTATTTACCACATTTATTATGCTTCAAAAATATTACCCAGGTGGCGACCCTTTCGTCGTTAGTCGCCTATTAACCAATGGGTGCGATTTAAATGTACGTCAAAAAATGGTCGTGTGGTTACACACGACTTTCATTTACGTTCTTAAGACATCCATTATTTTTGACATAAGCTGCTGCTTCGTCAATTGGCATTGCTTCTTTAGAAAGGGAAGCTTAATTAATTTTATTAATTCCGAACATTCCTCTTCTAAATGAAACCTCTTATCCACCATAATGTGATCATAATAGGCGATTCAAAATAATTTTTCCCACCATATTTCATTGCTCTAAATGGGTAAAATAAGGTTATGACAGATTATAATAATAGTAACTTGGAGCTTTTTTTGTGTTTTTCTGTGGCTAAGGTTCTAGGAGAGAAATAATGTTTTCATTTTTAACCTTATTTGAAGACCCTAATTATTAATTTAATGAGATTTAAAAGCACCTTAGTTATAATTATCATACCGAAATAATAATCTTCCTCTCTGAAGTGTTTTTTATAGACATACAATATATTATTAATCACTAATGGGTTTTCCTATCTTTAATACCACTTGCCATCGTTATCTCATTTGCTGACTTAAGGGAAAAACATGCATTCTAATATTTCCTTCTACATATGTAGTGCACCACAATATTTATTTGATGTTCTCTTTCTATTTTTTGGCTTGTTAAGAACTATTTACACAATTTATACGATATTTTATTAACATAAACACGACTAATGTTCTTACACCCTACTATTTAATTTTGCTAGGCGCCGCCAGTAGGGAGACTTTCGCCGCAAGTGCTAGCAGCGAATCACCCTTAACCCGGTGATTCTCAACTTTTTTTGGTCGCGGTACACTTTTAACAATTTTAAAATTTGGCGGCATAATAACTGTTAGTTCTTGTATTATAATGAATACAAAATAAATTTTATTGTATGCATTTTTAAAATTTGGCGGAACATTTCAAAAATTTCGCGGTACAGTGGTTGAGAATCACTGCCTTTAAGCTTGGTTCATGCACCGGCGATTTGCGATTTGCGGAAAGCGATTTTTGTTCTGATTGGTTGAATTTAAACGCAGTTTAGGCGGCAACTTAACACTTTAAGATCTTGCGATTATC
>JARJDX010068048.1:0-12223 GCA_030264735.1 Gymnusa sp. GC000175 | reverse complement strand
AAGAAGGGAGCAACGCGCATGCCGGGCGTTCCCTTCCGTGTCCGAGGGCTGGAGCGAACCGGGCCAGTTGAACGGCTCCGGCAAGAAGCCTGCAACTGCCATAGCTTGTGCTTGTGCTAATTTGAGGCCGCTTGCTATGCGACTAAAGCTGGGTGCGTGTTGCACAGGCGATGGCGTAGCCGTCATGCAACCGCCCCCCAGACCAAGAAGAACGCGTCGCGGCGGTGGAGTCGGCGGCATCAGCTCAGTGTGGTCGCCCTGCAGACTGGCACAAACACAACATCACCATCACATCACGTCAAACCAAATCAAACCAAATCTCAGGCACACACTCACACCCCAAACGCTTACCGTTGTAGTGAGGGTGTAGGAAGCCAGATTTACTGAAAGCGAAACCAAATCATCAAGTTACTACTATACTGGCTCCTCCGAAAATTCACAATACATCACCCCCTCCACGTTCACACATAGAATCCTGCACCATTTACAAGTGATCGCAGGACTCACAATCAATCATCGACAAAACAACTTATTTATTTATATTTTTTATTTCATTTATTAAAAGGCCCACAATACATAATTGCAGGAATAATATTTCATATCACATCATTTCATTCATATCATAATGCTACTTACTCGATCACTTGGAAGTTATTTTTGTCAGTATCTCCATTATACATATTGGTAAGAGACCTCAAAGGAATTGCTTCTTCGTCTTTTGATTGTTCTTGATTCTGCAATGAGGTAGCGCTAGCTCTGCTTTGAACAACATTCTTGGTCATGGATGTTATGTGGTTCATGCCTTCAGTAACAGCTCGCTGAAGAGAATTGTAGGGAAGATAATCAATGCTGGAAGCTGGAGTTATTTTAATTTGGGTGGAATTTACTTTTAAAGATTTGGCCCTGTTAAAGCTATGTGCACGACGCATTGACGACCATACACTTCCAAATAATGAATGGTTTCTCTGAAATTTAAAAGCAGCATATATCGTTGTAACATATTAATAATTAAAGATTTTATACCCTGTGCATTGGTTCTGGATTGTCGTCTATTAATTCATCTAGATTGCCCGAAATAGCACGTTTAAGTTCTGGTCCGGCCTCGTGTAAAGTTCGCAGGCCAGCCTGTAATGTGACAGTATTGTGCGCCTCTTTATCGCCGTCCTTCATCTCTTGCTCTTTTCGCTTTTTAAACCGTCTAAAGTAGTCTTGAATCAGGAACGTTGCGTAAAATTTCCCCACAGTTACTTCATCATCTACACCTGGAGGAGGTACAACTTGATCCAACAATTTGGGACTCGTTCTTTTCCAGATTTTTTTGATTACAGCTCTTAATTCGGCATTAGCGTCATCAATATTACCTTCTGTTTTTATTCGCAATGAGGTACGTACCACAGCAAATAATGTGGCATTAAATAAGACAGTTCCGTCACTATTTAGGGGCATATTCATTGACACTAATCGCTTACATGCTACACGATGGGGACATAATTTACCGAAACCGAGAGGAGGAGATATTTTACGTAGAAGAGTTACAACATCTAAGTGTTTGATCCTGCCTTTGGCGTCAGGGTCATATTCACTCCACAGCCTTATGAATTCATCTAAATGATGTGGTCCTAAAATTGACCAGTCTCTTGTTAAATAATCAAAATTATCCATAATTACAGCTACGAATAAATTTATAATCTAAAATAACAAAAATTATCAAGAGAAAATATACTTTTATAATATCCAAAACTTTACCAAAAACGAACAAAGCACGTAAAATGAAATGAAGTATGGATACGCTATATTTGATCCACAACTATCAGCTTGACCTGGTGGTATCCGGTGATCACATAGTACTTCAGGTGTATTAGCACAATCTAACATAATATCTTGCCAGGCTTCACCTGTAGCAGACCTGAATAACACTAGGACTGCTTGGGGAAACGAAGCGAAATTATTATTTCTCGTTATTGATGTTGTTGAATTGTTGCTTTCAATTTTACCAAACATCTAAAATATATATTTTGTAAAACTATTATTCTTCTTTCATCTATTTCAAATTTTTCATTAGCAGTAAGGTAACCTTTGTTTTTAGGCGGTAAAATTGATAAAAGTGTAGGGTTAAGTTAGGTTCTCTATTGAAATTTTAAAGCTATGTGACCAGCAGCGTTTTCCAATAGTAATACTGGTGTGCACTAATGACAAATTTTCACTTGCACTCCACTAGAGCTTTCTTTTTACAGTGTACTAATAAAACTCTTTGAATGCGTTTTCGTTGTTGAAAGCTCATGCAATGGTGCAGTGCAAAGATGACGGTTATATCTTCGTCGAAATTAAATAAAAAGTTTATATTGGAAACTTTAAATAAAATTAACCAAATTTTACACAATATTGTATAAGCGTGCACTAAATTATTCTATTATTATGTTGTCAAATCTAACTTAAGTACTTTTAAATATGTTTTGTGACAGAATTGTAGTAATCGTTCACAGCAATATTATTGTTTTTGTTACACAGTTACACTCGATGGATGTGGGTAAAAATTGGATTTCAAAATTTGATCCTAACTTTCGTATTACATCAATTATAAGACGCAATTTTTTTGTGCCTATATTCATGGTGCGCCTTATAATCGATGGTGATACATTTTGCAAATAAAAATAACATTGGATGTGTCCTTCATTTTTATAATAAAGTTTTTATTCAATTCTTTATTTTTTAATTTCTGGCTTAGAATAATAAGGGTACATCCTATAATCGATGTAATACGACAATTAATAAGTAAACTTAAATAAAAACTTATAAAATTAGGGAGTGATATATACCTGCATTCCAATAACTGCGTAAATGAAGAAGAGCATTACAATGAGCAAAGCTACATAAGGTAGCGCTTGGAAAGATTTTATAAAAGTCCAAAGTAAAGTTCGAATGCCTTCGCCTCTGCTTAGAAGTTTCACAAGACGCATAACACGAAAGAGACGAAAGAAATTAATAGAAATTAAACTCGAAGGTAACCCAGGCTAAAATATAGGTGACGTGTTAAAAAATGGGCAGTCTACATGAAATAATGATCATACATTAACTTCAGAGTAAACGATATCAATAAAACTTCCTAGAACGATTACAAAATCAAACACATTCCAAGCATCTCCAAAGTAATTCTGAAAGAACATGTTAGTTATGAACAAAATCCATTAGGATTGTTACGTTTTCGCTTACCTTGAATCGAAATGCGGCCAATTTGAACACAAATTCTAAAGCGAATAGGGCCGTGAAAATCATATTAAGAATATCAAGTGCTACTGAATAAATTTCTGGTTGTTTGTAAAATTTCATAGCTAGAGTAATGGTATTAATTAAAATTAATATAAATATTGTATACTCAAAGGGGCTAGATGTGACAAACCACCAAACTTTATATTGTATGCGATGCTTGGGAATGTATCTTCTTACAGGTTTTGCTTTTAAAGCAAATTCTATACAATTTCGTTGATTTTTATCCAGTTCACAATTCTTATATTCCTGTTCACCTTCATTTTGGAATGTAACGATAACGAAACCGACGAATATATTGACCATGAAGAAAGCAATTATAATTATGTAGATAATGTAATAGGCTGCTACGATGGGGCGGAAGTTATGAATTGGTCCTCGATCCTCTTCGTTTGAGTCTATGGATACGTACAGAAGTCCGGGCCATCCTTCAAACGTGGACACGGTGAACAGTGTAAGCATAGCTTTAGCCACGTTATCAAAATGGAAGCGATTATTTTCCCATATTCTATCTTTTATTGTTGGTTTACCGATATCGCCGCCTTCATATATCAAATATGTTCCACTGTAATCATTCAAAATATTTAAATGTTATTGCAAAATTTCAGTGAATCCACGAATAACTTACTTGCATTCGGCGGCTGTTAATTTTGAACCATCAGAACATAGAGAAAATTTTCCCTAAGGTAATTTTTTTGATTAATTAATTATTCTGAATTTCCCCATGACATGCAATAATACCAAAGTATAAACAAATACAAATCATGCATTTTTATATTAAAAAACAATGTGGCAAAATGTTTAAATCAAAAATAATTATTTATAGAAATACACATACTTAATAAAAAGGCAGTAAACGTGCAAAACGTGCCGTTAATAAACAGATAGGTAGTCATCACTTGTAGTCATAACTAGTCATACATATAATATAAAGACAAATAAATAAACGATAATATAGAAGAATGTAACGACAATAATGTTCCTTAGTTCTGTTTTGTTAGAACTGTTGCGTCGACATAAATTTGTTAACATCGCTTTGCATTTCTACAAGAAGCCCATCCTTTAGATGCTAATGCTCGCGTACCCACAACATCGCACAGCGACAAATTAAAATACAATCATTAATTATCTGCCAAGGATTACAATATTAAAAATAATATAAATAACAGTAACAACAATTATAATAATAATAATAAAAATAGTAACAAGTCATAATATAAATATATCGATAAAATAGTAGTGATCACAAAGCCGAGCTAGGCCTATTCCGACGAAAGCTTACCAGCTACTACAGTGCCGACAGATGCAGACAGACAGACATTGGTGATCTGGAATTTCATTGTAGAAGCCGTCGAGCAGCGCTTTAAACCAGATGATGAGTATTTTTAGCGCATCTCGACGACCCCGACGACCAGAACATGCACTTATACCTTGGGTGCAGCGTGATGCACTATCATGAAGAATTACCTTAAATAGCTGTACTCCTATCACAGCGAACATGAACTGCAGAAGGTATGTTACCAGCATGATATTGCCGATCGTCTTTATGGCTACTATCACGCATTTCACTACATACTAGCCACGAGAAGAATCGCATGAAAGGATGAAACAAATGAAAGAACAGTATCAGTTTCGCATTAGTACACAGAAGAACAAGTAGACATCGTTGGTGGATATGGTCGGGCATCGCGCAGCCAGCCGGGACGGTCAAATGCACCCAGGGTCACGACTGTTGAAGGGAAAGCAACTAGCAGCCTCTCTAAAGCGGCCGCAAGTGCCTTCAGCCCCTAGCCTAGATATGACTACAAGTGCGAAAGAGCACACAGCACGGCATAGCTGGGTACAAAATGAAACATGCGGGAAATATTCTGGTACTGTTAATAAGATTGGGAATGCCAACCAAGAGCCTTAGATCACGACCGTCACGGTCAAAACTGCCGGTCCGCTGGTGGTTGTAGGTGGGCATCATTGCAAAATATAATAGGTTAATACTGTGAAAGGCGCAGTTTAGGGTACCCATAGGTGCATTTGCTCATGGACAACAACGGACTGCTGGTGCCTACCTTGAATAATTGGACTCCGATTACCGCGAACATGAACTGAAGGAGGCAGGTTACCAGCACTATGTTGCCGATGGTCTTTACCGCGACTATCACACACTGGACTACATGCTAGGGACAGAGATAAGTAAGAGAGCATTTATGCGGTCCTGCCTCCGCCACTCCGCTACCTAAATGTATTATATAATTTAAAACACCCGTTTTCGGGCTCTATCGTTACCTTCAATCCCTTAGCTCGGTTGATTGCGCGCAATGGACGTAACACACGAAGTACCCTGAGAATCTTCACAACAGACATGGCCCCACCTTGGCTGTAAATAACATGGTTATAATAATTTGCTTAACTTTATTTACGATTATAATTATTACTTGAATATGGATACTAGCGAAACGCAAACAACTACTAAATCCAGTACATTGAAGGCCGATCGCAAAAAGGCACCATCATGAAGAAATACTCCGTATGAAATCGTCTTTAGCAGTAGCTCAGTTGAGAATATGGTCGTAAAAAAGTAATCAAAATAACCTAAAACCTGTAGGAATTTGGTAAATATTAAAACAGATATTTGAATAGGCATCAACTAGATTTAAAAGTACCTGATTCATATAGGATTTTGAATCTAGCGGATCTTCCATAGCCAATAACGCTGAGGAAATCATTATGCAAACCAATATGATGTTTCCAAAGATGCTGTGATTGCATAACCAGTGGCAAAACACTCGAAACCTTTTAAAAATACGATGATTACTATATAATGCAATGACAGATTAAATAATAATTAATGTATGCATGTATGGATGTCGTCCAGATGCGTCAGTCGCTGTAAGGTTAAAAATTGAAATAAAACAGTTCTATTCTAAATGGGATAGCAGACATTAAAATTAGGTGCAGAATCTACTATGACGTGTAAGGGCAAGCTACTAGTGCCGAAAAGGACAAGCGATAGCACTCCAACTACTAAGGTCACCGGACTACCAGTTCACCTGTTTGTGGGGGAGAAAATGAAGAATGACGACGCCGGTGGAATCGGCACCTTCTTGGAGCTGGTTTTTAATTCAGACAAGCGCCGCGGTCGCGCACCTACATTTCCATTATTGTCGTCTTCCATATCTGAAAGTGGGTACATTTTCTTAATACTAGCATTTGAAGACATAGCTGCTAGAAGTAAAATGGGCAATACTTTTATAATTATCTGATAATTTAATTTATGTTTCTTAAAATCCCATCTTCTGCAGCCATGCCCTGTTTTACGGGGCCTACCTATTGTTATGAGAAAATATAAAGAAGGCACTCCCTTTGGGTATTGGTCGGATTTTGGTAACGATGTTCACCTCAGATAAACGTCTAGGCCTCGCTGTCTCTTTAGTAACTTCTACTTCTAATTCCTCTGAAATGATTGCCAATTCGTTTTTTTCCTAACTATGGCTAACCTGTTCTGACCAAAGCTCTATACACCACAAACAAAGCAAAACATAAATAGCAGCAAGCACCTACCTTGGTCGTTATTTATATGTTCTTCCGAGTCGTTATCATCATTGTTTAAACTAAGTTTAGTTTGAGATTCAGATTCTTCTTCCTCCTCCTCCTCCTCTTCCTCTTCCTCATGTTCGGATCTAAACAAAAAGCACTTAGCAAATAAAATTAAATAATATTTTTAATGATACCTTTCAGATTCATATGGTCCATCTTCAATATCTTCTTCTTCAATGCTGTGTTCTTCAATATCCATGTCTTCGCCTTGAACTGGAGTTGGACTTTTAGATTTATTTTGTTTTTCAGCTTCTGCCTCTTCTTCCTCCTTTTCAATTGCTGTTAAAGATTCAGCATCTGCTAAATTATCTACAGCGATAGCCAAGAAAACGTTTAGTAGAATATCTAAATAGTATTAAGAAAGTATTCTCAAGAGTGATTGCTATATAGTAGTAGTGGGCAAAAAGGATACAATTACCACAGATGAACAATATAATAAAATATATACAAGCTAATATTCCAAATGACCCTACACCACCATATGCTTGAATGCCATCATACATCACAACGTTCCAATCCTCACCAGTCAATATCTATAAAAGTATAAACGTAAAAATTTATTTTATTCACATAATTGAGATTTAAAATTTACTTGAAATACAGTGAGCAAACTTTGCCAAAAACTATCAAAATTGGACCTCGGTTTATTTTGTGTAGCGTTAAAGTTAAATTTCCCACCAAACACTTGCATTCCTAGTAAAGCGAATATAACGATGAATAAAAAAAGTAAAAGCAAAAGTGAAGCGATAGATTGTATAGAATTTAATAACGACGCTACTAAGTTTGAAAGAGATCTCCAATATCTAAAAGGTAATAAATATATAGAGTAGTAAAACAATAACGAATCTATACTTACTTTGTAACTTTAAAAACTCTTAACAATCGAACACAACGCAAAACCGATACACCTAGAGGTGGCATTACTTGAGAACGTGTTAAAACTGTCTCAGTTATACTCCCAATTACCACGAAACAATCAAAACGATTAAAAAGTGATACAAAATATCCCTACAACATATAAATATGTTTATACTTTAGTGCACAAAAATATTACGATAATTACCTGAAAACCTAAGCTGTACATTTTCAATAACATTTCCAATGTAAAAAGTGCAATAAAAAACATGTTTGTATATTCTGAAATAAAAACGAGTGTAAATTTTGATATAAGTTCAATACAAAGCCGTACCTTGAAAATCATCTAGCCAATAAGGTTGGTCGTAATGTTCAGTCGCTAATACAACAGTATTTAAGAAAACTAACACTATAATGAGCCAATAGAAACCTTGCGATTTAACGGCTTTCCGACAGCTTCGACGCATTCTTCTATTAATTCTTTCGAAATCTTTTTTCTTTTTACTAAACCAAGATTCCTGCTGAATTTCTCCTTCCTCCCCCAATTGATCAGTAGAGTCCTTTTCGTTTGCAACCTTCACTTTGGTGTCTTGAGTTATTTGATCCTCACCTTCTGGCTCAATATCCTCAGCTTGCGTAATCCAATCGAGATAACCTCTTAAATCTTCTTCAATTTGTTGCTTCTCCCTTAGCTTATGAAAGTCACCTCTTGCTTTTGCCTTCTCTCTTTCTTTAGAGAACTCTCTTAAAATTAAAATTAAATTAATTACCAATTGATTAATTTTAAAACTTGATATAAATACCCGCTCAAGACACCAAGAATTAAATTCATAACGAAAAATGCCCCGAATATTACCATTGATACGAAATATGACCACTGCCATGTTCTTCCCAACGCATCTTGAATCTGTAAAATAATACGGTGACGTTGATAAATTTTTACTCAAAAATTGAGCTTACGTTATAAAGCACATCGGTCCAGCCTTCTAAAGTAATGCATTGAAAAACGGTCAACATCGATAATCCAAAATTATCGAAGTTGGTTATTCCAAAATTTGGCCCATCCCATCCATCTCTACAAACCATTAGTGGATCTATAGTTGAACAGTCAAATCCCATATCACCACAAGGATGAGGATCATCCATTATTTCATCTGCAAAGAATATTGCAAATAAATTTCACCTCAGTCATAATTCAATAAAAATTTAACGTACTTGTTATATTATGATAGCAAGTTGTGTGCATTTTTCCTGAGAATAATTCTAACCCAATAATGGCATAAATTATAATGACAAACAATACTAACAGAGCAATATGTAATAAAGGCACCATGGCACGAAGAATCGAATTCAATACGACTTGTAGACCTAAAATATTAGCAAATTAAAAACCAATCTACTATTATCAACTTTAAAAAATTTATCAATTCGAAATTATTTGGTACTCACTGGGAACACCTGAAACGAGTCTCAAAGGTCGAAGGACTCTAAAAGCTCTCAAAGCTTTTACATCAAAACTGTCTTGTATCAGATGTTGCAACACTGTACTGATCATTCTAAAATATATTTAATTAAATTAATTGATTTCATTTTAAAATTATTTATTTGCCAACCCTATAACTACAATTGTAAAATCTAACAAGTTCCATCCATTCCTCAAATAAGCACCAGGATGCATCATAAAACCGTATGCTATAATTTTCATTACACACTCGACTGTGAAAATTACTAAAAATACGTATTCAATCTTTTCCTGTAAATTAAAAATTTTAAATGTAATTACATATGTTAAAAATGTTTTAAAAATTTTTACCAAAATTGTGTTCGTAGCATTCGAGTCGCCACAGGGAAAAGGTGTGTAGACAGCTAAGGCAACACAGTTTGCGAAAATTGTCAATAAAATTAAATATTCGAAGGGTCTAAGTTATCATAAGGAACACAACTTTTAATTGTTAATAAAAAAAAAAAAATACATAGTAAAATAAAATCAATGCTTACAAATCTCCTTTTGAATTTTGCAAAATAATTGCAAATAATGCGGAATAAAGAAAAACTTTCGGCAAATAAATATTATAGACTCATTTCTATTTTTTAGCAGTGTAACATCTGCGATAATAAGAAATCTCAGTAATAAAGTAATTTGAGTTTTAAAACAATTTTAAATAAAATATATTGAAGCAGAAATTTTATTTATTATTAGTGTAAAATATGCGATAATAAGAAATCCCAGTAGTAAAGTTATAAAAAGCAAGGAATATTATTGTAATCTGAATTTTTTAAGGTCGATTTTAATTTAAATCCTTCTAGGCAAACATGTTTCTCATAAAATAGCCCCATGCAAATTATATACTATATTATTAATGGAAAGGATACTTCCACTCGACGACATCAATACAGAGTTTTCTAACAGGGTTTTTGAGGTATAAGAAAAAGAGGGCACGTTGCGGCCGATCCGGAGGCGGTTTTCCGCCGCGGCGCACGGGCCGCTTGGGGGCAGTCGGCGTGCGGGCCCCCGTTTGTCCCGGGCTCGTCACACCCGCCCCCACAGTACTCATCGCGGTGGCTGTTGCACTAAGCGGCCCTTGCCATGCGCACCCCGCGTATGCCGGTTGCACAGAGAACAGGCGGTTGTTGGCCTGCTCTTGAAGTTCATACTGCAACCCTGCAACAATCATAAATAACACTATAACACCATCTCATAAATAAACAATTCCGTCAGTAACACAGCAAACCATAGAAATATCAAATCAACACATTGTTATTTATGCCAATAGACTTTACTAAACTGCATGTTCAGTAAAAATTATTTAACTGAAAATATATTTTTCAATACGAATAGTACATATAAAAAATAAATAAAATAAAAGCGTCTCGGGGGTGTGAATGCATTTTTCGATAAAATTAGGTCCTGTCAGTCGTGCAACCCTTATTCTAACTTTTCCAAAAATAAAAATAAAAATGATGGACTTTAAAAATGCCAGGCGAAAGAACGAAGGCAAAAATAAAAAATTTGAGGCCCAAAGTTAAAGCCAGTTTCATTGTATACACGATAAAAAACGCACCTCTTTGGCTTTAAAACTAAGGGACGGGTAGAAATCGGCGCCCACCCCTACAAAAACATCCTCAAATTTTTTTTTTTAACCCCCAAATATTTAAACTAAGAAATGCCGTTTTCGAGATATAGCGTCGCGACTTCTTATTACAATTGCATTCCGACGCCGTATTTTTCGTAGTACAGAATAAAGGAATAAAATTTTTGGTATTTTAGTTTAGTTATTTGTTTTTCAAATACGTCTTGACGCCGTACCGTACCGTACGTACGTACGTCCAACAGTTTTGAAGGCCGTTATACAGATAATAAGAAGAGTTTTTGTAGATCTTTAGACGTTCTACAAAAAAGTATTTAATTTTTTTTTATCAAAGTTACCGCTTCGGAGATAGCTCATTTGTTTTTTTAACTTTGAAGGCATCGCGACCCAAACGAACGGAACTTTTTTATTTAAAAGCGTCTGATAGCATTCATTTCCCATAGGGAATTTTTTTAAATATGTTTCTGTGGGGGTCAAAAGCGGGAAAGGTGTTTTTGTGGTTTTATATAGTTGCCA
Organism: Gymnusa sp. GC000175; assembly: GCA_030264735.1. Taxonomy (NCBI): domain Eukaryota; kingdom Metazoa; phylum Arthropoda; class Insecta; order Coleoptera; family Staphylinidae; genus Gymnusa; species Gymnusa sp. GC000175. Next base: position 908 of record JARJDX010068048.1, on the reverse strand, counting down.
CGACCACAAAAGAAACCGATGAGGATGTCATAGGGAGCAATTAACAAAGCAAGGAACGACCTACATTAGAGATCCTATACGATGATGTATCCAGTGCAATAAAGACGCTAAGAAATAGAATCGACTCAATAACCAACAAAATGCTAAAATATGGAGGTGACCAGGTATATCCAAATTAATTAAAAAATCTTGGAGTGTCAAAACGACAAATGGAGGACATGCATAAGCGTCCCAATATTTTAAAAAGGTACCAAAAATGACCCGAAAAATTATCGAGGCATTAGGCTCTTAAGTACAACATAAGAAGTAGAACCTTAACGATCGGATACAGAATTGGGAATAAAATCAACGCTATACAGACACTTGGTTCTACCCCAAAATCCCGAATGCCTAAAATCCCGAATGCTTAAAATCCCGAATACCCAAAATCCCGAATACCCAAAATTCCTAGCTATGCTTCTTCCTCCTGTTTCACAATATCACATTTCTGCTTATTATACACTTTTATTGTAGTTTTACGTTTCTTGGATAATCCTCTGTTATACAGGTTAATTATAAGGAACTTTCCAAAGTGAATGGCCACTGCTCTCTTTAATGCAAATGCAAACATGTATAATACGGATTAAAATTTTTGTCCTTAAATTTCAAATTATCCAATCTTCATCTGTAACGCAGACCGACCTTAATCTACAAATGTTAACCGTGATCCCCTTTAAGTAGATAAATACTTTAAAGATATTTCACCCAATTTCTTCATACATTATACGATAAAGTATTGTAATAGTAAAAAAAATTGAGATTTTAGTGGAAATATATCTTTTAGGGTCCTCTGAACAAGAATTGACCAAAATTAAAAATGTCTGTGTGGATGTGTGTGTGTGGATGTGGCGCGTTTTTGTGAGCAAGGT
>JARJDX010068013.1:0-12301 GCA_030264735.1 Gymnusa sp. GC000175 | reverse complement strand
CCAAAATCATCTTAATTTAGATGAATATCATAAATTTGACGTGATTTTAACCAAAATCATAAAAAATTTATGAAAATCGTTAAAATTTGACCAAAATCTTTTAAATTAGATAAAAACGTCAAAATTTAATATCAATTCCTTAAATTTAATTAATTAATAGAAGCTTTGAAATAAATATTGTATCCCTTGTGATGATATTTCCATTTTTTTCATTACTTAGACATAGGTGTTACATTTTGTATTTTGTTGTTTTCAAGTGGTACAACATTTAAACAGTTTGAGAACCCCTGATATAAACCATTTTGTTTTAAGCTACGATTATTTTTATTATTTAGGTTGGTCCAAATTAAATAACCCACTATGGGTGTTATAAAATTTAAGTTGGCGGTTTCCGAGATAAAATAGCCACTTTTTTATTTTAAATGGACGCCATATTTGATTTTTACATTAAATAGGTTTTTTTTCTTTTCTAAGGTTGTTTAAAAGTAAAGTATGCCAGAATAAAATTTATAAGTAATTTTAATTGTTTTAATTTTATATCAAGTAGGCATGAAAACAAATGCTGCTCTAAATTATTTTAAGAAACAAACCTCATGTCACTAAAATAATAATAAATTGTTATAAATACTTAAAATTCTGGCCGTTATTAGCTTCACACAATCGACACCATTTTGCTACAATGCGAGTGACTTGTTGCAATGGATTGCGATTAACTTTATTTAATGCATCCGTAACAGCTTTGCGTTGTTCTTCTACACTATTATAATAATAATGACTTCCATAATTCTATCTTTAATGTTTATTTTGGTTTATTTTATTAATAATCGTTATTGTGATATTGTTTTCTTGAGAAAATTAAATTTGGAAGAAAATAATTAAAATTTTGACGGTAATCACTGAAATGTTACAAAAAGGATTGCAATTTTAACCATAATAATTTAAAATTTTACCAAAATTGAATAAAATAAACGTAATTTTAACTAAAATCTTCAAAGTTTACTTAAAAAATACCTAAAAATCAAAATTAAAAAAATATCAAAATCACCTAAACAAAATTAGCAAAATTTAACTATTTTAATATTATTTTTTAATAAAAGTGGCTCAATTTGATTAAAGTTAAATTTACGTTAATTTTATTTTATTCATTACAATTTAAATAAAAAATCATAATTTTTTATTAAAAAAATCAAATTTGACCAAAATAATCGCAATTTTAAGCAAAACCGTCTATTTATATTATAAAGAAAATAAGTTTTTTTACAAAAATCATTTGAATGAAACAAATTAAAATCGAATTTTTTAAAATTTTACCAAATAAAAAAATTAAAATAATCACAATTTTAATTAAAATAACTCAAATTATAATGGAAATCGTTTAAATTTTAACAAAATAATTGTAGTTTAAAAAAAAATCTTAATTTTACCGAAAAACGCTCAAATATAAACAAAACCGTCTTATCTTGTCAAAAATTGCTTAAAATTAAAAGCGCGATTAAGTAACTAAATTTAAGGGTTGCAAATTGGAAATGTCAAGTTTTTGAAGCATAATTTTCACTCCTTTAATAATATGATAGAATATTCTGAAAAAAAAATAAAAATTGACGTCAAAATTTTGAAAATTTCCGCAAATTGCTTTTTTAAGTTCATTTTATAAAATGTCAATGTGTAAAGCACGATTAAGTGACTAAATTTAAGGGTTGAAAATTGAAAATGTCATGTATTTGAAGCAAAATTTTCAGTTCTTTAATAATATGATAAAAAATTCGGAAAAAATAAATCTTGACGTTAAAATTTTCATATTTAACGCAAGTTGCGTTTTTGCGTTCATTTTATAAAATGTTACTGTTTAAAGCGCAATTAAGTGACTTAATTTAAGGGTTGAAAATTGGCAAAGTCATGTATATAAAGCAGAATTTACAGCTATTTAATAATATAATGGAATATTCAGAAAAAAAACAAAATTGACGTCAAAATTTTAAAAATTTCCGGAAGTTGCTTAAACATAAGGGTTGCAAATTAAATATGTCATATATTTAAAGCAGATTTTAATATTATGATAAAATATTCAGAAAAAACATAAATTGACCTCATAATTTTAAAATTTTTTATCATGTTACTTTTTTACGTTCATTTTATAATATGTTACTGTTAATAGAGCAATTAAGTGACTTAATTTTGGCGTTGCAAATTGGAAATGTCATGCATTAGAAGCAGAATTTACTGTTCTTTATTAATATGATAAAATATTCAAAAAAAAAACAAAAATTGACGTCAAAATTTTGATAATTAACGCAAGTTGCTTTTTTACGTTCATTTTATAATATGTTAATGTTTAAAGCGCAATTAAGTGACTTAATTTAGGGGTTGCAAATTAAAAATGTAATGCATTAGAAGAAGAATGTACTGTTCTTTAATAATATGATGAAATATACGGAAAAAACCAAAATTTACGTCAAAATTTTTAAAATTTCCGCAAGTTGCTTTTTGACGTTCATTTTAGAATATGTCAATGTTTAAAGCGCGATTAAGTGACTAAATTTAAGGGTTGCAAATTTAAAATGTCATTAATTTAAAGCAGAATATACTGCTATTTATTAATATGATAAAATATTCGGAAAAAAACAAAAATTGACGTCATAATTTTAAAAACTTCCGCAACTTGCTTTTGTACGTTCATTTTATCATATATTAATGTTTAAAGCGCAATTAAGTGACCTTATTTAGGGGTTGCAAATTGAAAATGTCATGCATTAGAAAAAGAATTTACTGTTCTTTAATAATATGATGAAATATAGAGAAAAAAACAATTGACCTTAAAATTTTGAAAATTTCCGCAAGTTGCTTTTTGACGTTCATTGTAGAATATGTCAATGTTTAAAGCGCGATTAAGTGACTAAATTCCCAAGCTTTAGCTCCCTCGGATTATTTTCTATTTTCAAATTTAAAAAAATGGCTGGGCGGGTAAAAGTTTATTAACAATGAGGAAGTGAAGTCTGCGATTGATGGCTATTTTGAGAAGCCTAACGATTCTTACTATAAACAGCGTATCGAATCTATTGAATATCGCTAGGAGAAGTGTATCAATCTAAAAGGAGATTATGTAGAGAAGAAATAAAGATATATTTTCCCAAATTTTTGTGTACCAGCTAATAATACGTTGTTACCCGTATACCATACGTTACTTTTTCTTAGAGCTACCAGAACATAATGCAGACCTAATTGTTCTGACAGAAACTAAAAGAAAGGACAGAGATCGGATAACCTAAGGAAATATTATTACTTTTACCTTGGATGATTTATAACGACAATGAAAGCCATTAACGAACGCATGTTTAAAATAAATCTAACTTTATACGCACAAAAACTCACAACCCTAGAAGAAATTGGCGAAATTTCAATTAAAATCAAATAATTTTAGACCAAAAATGAAAAAAAAATTTATTCTAAAATTATCTAAATTTTAATAAAGAAATTTAAACTTTAATAAAACTACAGCAAATTTTAAACAATATCATCTAAATATTGATGAAAGGTACTTGACCAAAATCACAACAATCTTATATATTACAAAATTATGTACATAAAAATAAAAATAAGTTTATAACTTAATCGTAATTACCTAATAATCTTATTTAAATATTACTTTGTGACATTCAGTAATTAATCCAATCTTTTAATATTCCGCGCCTTTGGCAGTTTTTTTTTTCGTACAAATGTGTGGACTTAAAATTGCATCGATTCAACAAATAATATTTTTTTGTGTGTGAAACTTTTCCAAATCTCGTCGAATCAGAGTGATATCCTGTTCGACTTTAAGCTTTACTCAAGTGGAAATTAAATAAACCTTTCTGTTTGTTTACACATGTTCGCTTGGCCAGACACACTTTTAAATGGACTTCTTGTGAGTCAGCCAAATGGAAAAAATTCAATATCACTTATTTTTATTAGAAGGAAATTTATGTTGCTGCTGTGATAAATTTTAACTAAATTTCTTTCGATAAAATATGATCTAAATCGTGGATTTTTACGGGTATAAAAATTACAGATATGGAAAAGTTGTGTGTAATCAAGTTCACAATCATCGCTTCGAAAATGCTAATTATAAGATTTTAAAATATATTAGGAAAACAAAATGCTACGACTTTAGCACATCAGCTCCATGTAATAAGGGGCGAAACATTAACAAAAACCAAGTTGCATCTTAAACGCAAATATAAGACAAAATAACATCAAATACAACTTTTGTCCTTGCATTTTTCTTCTTTACTTATTTTATAGAAATGCATCAATGCAATGGCGTGCTCGATCAGTATAAACTTGCAACACAGAATTGTGTGCCAACTTTAGTAACCCAATATTCATGAAATATAAAATCGAATACTATGACTTCGGTTATCTTGGAAGAATGTTCTTCTTTCAAGTATAAAGAATTTTCAATACACGTATACCCAATTATGGTTAGGAATTGAGTTAGAATAACACGTCCTAGAAATACTCAAGGAAATCAGGGAACTTTAATTCACAAACACGCAACATGCATTAATTGCTTACTCTTAAACGCACGACTTTTTATTTTTCTCACGTATTTGGAAAATATTTTTTATACACTCCCTAAAGTGTTGGACAAAATTAACAAAAATCTGCATATTTCATTACTTTTATATTTACTTTTTAAGTTGTGAATTTTTTTTTTTTTAATATATTATTTCTTTAAGTAGGTCACTTTGTAGGTGGAAGTCGGTTATAAAGCGGGTTTGCGTGGAGCATCTGAATTGCGGTTGAATCGAATTGTCCCAAATTATGATTTGTAAGTGTTTTTTTCGTTGGGCAGCTTAAAACTAAAATGACAAAAAAAAATCTGCGGTATATCCGAATGCGCGTTATGCTTCCACTGTAGTTGTTTGGTTAAATAAGTAGTTTTCTAGGGTCAAAGCTTATAATCTAATTTTGACCCATATCAACAAAATGCGATCGACTTAAAGCAATGCATATAAACCTTAAGTTTTTTAAAATTTACAGTTGCTCTGTCGGAATTTGAACCTGGGTTTCCACATTACCGGTGTAGCGTATCAACCTTTACACTACCGAGCACTGCGAATATTTGTCGTAGATATTTTAAGCTTATTTAATGAAAATTAATTTTTTTTTTTTGGCTACCCAGTACCGAATTAATTTTTTTTTAAGTATCCCTAAAGAAATTCGTCATTTAAAACATAATTAGAATTTTAGTTTAGAATCTAACCAGTTAAAAAGTTTCCTACACCATTTTTTGCATAAAATTATTTTGATATTGTTAAAAATTTAAATAAAATATTTTGAATAATGAAGTTCATAAAGTAATTTAAACAATGTCAGTTAAAATATGGTCACCCGTTGCTGAATATATTTGTAATATTGGACGTTGCAGAATAAATAAACCGTTTTTCAGGCTATGTACACAAAGTGAACTCGAAGGTTGCGCGGAATTTCTACTCCACAGTATGTTAATTAATAATATTTGCTTTGCACTTATCTTGTTCGTGTTTACAATCGATTTAGTTCAATGATGCATAAACTATACACCGTACTAATCGTATAATTATTTTATAATTATATAAATAGCATTGTAAACACACCAATAGTAAATTTTATAAATTGAATTACCCCGTTGATTTGTACATAAATTTTAATTTTAAAACTCGATTTTTTTGTGTGCTCAAAAAATTTGTGGCGTTTATTGTTTAACAACATATCTACATAGTTGTTCAAAACATATAAGTCCAGTCAACGAAGCATTTTGACATCAAATTTTAGGGACAGCATAATTCTTATAAATTTTATTTTATTTATTTGGGACGTAGAATTCGAACAAAATAATCCGGTCAAGCAAAAATCTCCAAAATACCCTTAAAAAAATGGGCTAAATGAATAAAAAAAGAGTTTTATGTGTCTTTTACACTAACTATCTGAACTAACTTATGAAGTAGATCGACGACTAAGGTCTGATTGCACTTGGGCAATACTTAACTTTAAGGATCCTTAACTATTTAAGTGAGGTTTATTTCATTGCACCGCCCAGACTTAAGCGAAACTTAAGTGTTACTGCAGACCATAGAATATATAGAAAGTCGCGCACTGCGACGGCTTATGCGCATCACACTTAAGCTATCCTTAACTTCAAGGCTTCCTTAACTTGAGGCTCGCTTAAGTGTGGCCGGTGCAATCGGGCCTAAGTGTTTTTATGAATGAATATTGTTGAAAACAGCGACGAATAAAATGGCACACTTAAGACCGAAAGTGAGTTTTTAATTATCTAGTATATAACAAGTTTGCGTTGTTGTTAATTGGTTGGAATCAGCCGCTCAGATTGATTCGTTGGGTGTGGTTTGTCAAGATAAGTTTTCAGGAAAATATTTAGGCACCAGCAAAATTAGGATTTGCAACAAAAGACAATTATAAATGAACATACAGTAAGTATTATTTACGTGTGGTTGCTTGTTATAAGACTGCCGAAATTTCTCTTCTAGTCAGACTCGGAAATAGGTGGACTCCTTGACACGTAAATAACTTCAAGTCAGATGGTAATGAAAGGGTCTCTTAATAAACCGTAGTTTAAGCTCTTGTTGCCAGGTGTTTATTCGCCATTGCCCCTCTTCTCGGAGGCGTCACCATTGTTCATAAAAAATATACAAAAATAATTAGTTGATCAAGCAAGCCACAACGGTGAAATAATTCGTATTAAAAGCAAAGATAAGAAGAGAAAAGTTAAGAAAATATGCAACACAAAAATAAATGAATTACAAATCAAATTAGCAAAATCTTGTGAAATACACGTCTTCACAAAGAAATTAATAATTTAAATTTTAAATTAATACGTCTTCCTTATGATTAGAGAAAAAAATTAATTAGGATTAATTACTCACTTGAAAGATTAATTCACACAAAACATTAAGAAGAAGAAGGAGGAGGAGGAGGAAGTTTAAAGTGTAACCTAGTACGGAGAACATTTATTTATAACAGGTAATGAAGCAACTCGAGGTTGAAAAAATTGCACTTGAATTTTATTGCTTGCAAAAAGTGTTTATTAAAAGTTGCATCGCGGTAAAAAATTGTGGGGCTCTCCAGCCGTACCAGGCATGGATACACTCACTTATTAATCAAAATAATTATCTACAGATTGAATATTAAAATAAAAGCACGTGGTCTACGCCACTAAAATCGTGAATTTCGCTACCGTAAGAAAGAAATTCAGTTACATATAAAACCTGATAAAAACTTCACCACAGATAAATTATCCAATATATTCACTTCCGATAGGTAAAGTTAACACGTGGAGAGAATCTCTTCACACAGATACTCTTGAATTATTTGATAACTAAAATAAGCAACATTCAAATTGATTAAAAAACAACCGCGACTTGCAACGAGATAACAAATAAAAAGGAAGGAATTTACGCTTAACTCGCTAAACAAACAAATTCTTGACGCAAAAACGCACGTGCTAAAAAGAATTTATTTCAACAAAATGGCGTCAGGGAAAAACGAATTAAATAGCGAAGTATATGCATTTAAATTAAATTCAAATTATTCCAGCAAGGGAGTTTCGCAATTACAACTAATAAGAAATATTTACACATACAATACATTACGAATCACAGGTTAAAGATCACATCAAACGATAGAAAGTTGAAACAGGAGTTTCTTTACCAATGCTGTTCGACTATCACCAAAATTTACCTGTGAATATTTAAAAAGTAGGCAGGACCTATCAAAATTTTTATTTTGTTACAAGCATTGGAACAATTAAGAAAATTTTGTTATTTTTTTGGCATAAAATGAAAACCACGTAAATCAAGTATCCATCTTTTATTGGACGTATTTACTTTTTCTATAAATACACTGTATATTATTTTATTCGCCAAAAACCAAAATATTTTATATTTTAATTTTCATAATTTAAAGTCGGAATACAAAAAAAAATTCCGACCTTAATAGGCCCGGCTTGAACATTTTTGTGGGCACCTTAATAATTTGAAAAATTTTGTGTAAAAAATTTGAAAATATTTTTTTACACTATTTTTTTATTATTTAGGTGTACTGCGGTCCATTAATATAAGTTAAGACCCATTGCGCGTTTTTCTTACTTATAGATTCCAATTATTGAAACCAAAATAACTTTGGTGCCTTATTTTGATGCAAAATTTAAAGATCGTTCATTAGCTGTAGCAGTAATAGGTAAACTAAAATCAATTTTCATTTTTATTGCAGAAATCTGTTGCTATTTCTCATCGATTTATTTAGCTGCATTTTTAATTTTTATAATTTTCTAAATTTGAGGGTATTTTATTTAAAAAAAATATGTTTTACCGTAAGTATCTATTTATCTTGCTAAAACAGTTTCTTTTTCATATGTAATAGGCAACTTTCTAGCGTAATATGTGTGCGAATGGATAGAATCGTAATTTGAACTTGATCTTTGTGGAATCCCGGAAGCAATAAATAACGCTAGAACATCGTTAATACAAATAGAGACATTTCAGGTGTGGTTCTGTGACTTGGATTTATACAGAAAACGACTCTTCTGTCTCAATATAACTATTTCAACAAAGATTCGAACAATTTAAATTACTAGATTTTAGTTTTAATTTAAGACAATAAAAAAATTGGTGGTTTAAAAATTAAATTTTGTTGCTTTTTTTATAAATTATTATTTAACAGTTAGCCAAGATATTTGTTAGGATTTTAGGATTGCATTACCAATGACTTATTGGGTTTTTTTTCTAAATCTATGTTGATTATAGTGAACTTCTATCTAATTGAACCCAATGTCCCAAAAAAAAAAATTGGTAACTGGGCACCCGATAATCTAATCTGGGATTTTTGAACCGAAACTACGCTACCATTAGACACAGTTTGTTCAATCATAAATAATTTTAGATGTTTAAATACACTTGCTTTTGGGTTTAAGTCGCATAATTTTATTTGTTGTTTCTAACGTTTTTGCTCCAAGAATTTTTTTTATATAAATAAAGTATAATGCTCCTTGCAATGGAGCGTAAAACGTTGTCAACAAGAAACTTTTCTGGAACTTTTTAATTGTATTGATGTTTCTTTATTAAGAACCAGCAGCAGTTGTGCACCATATTAGCAAAAAAGTTTTAGAATCTGTTTTTAAAGCATCCTCTAAGTTTTTCTTCTACTCCCTCTATAATCCTGCTATAATTTCGTTGTTGGAATGTCTTTGAATGTCTTTTCCTACAATTTTTTCTAATAGTCTTTAAAGAACCCATAAAGTTTGTGTAGTGATTTTATCTCAATTTTCTGAATAACATTGCCTTTTGCCTTTATTTTTTAATCGATCGGTTATTTTTCTATACTGCACTTTTTTCTTTTGCGATTCCTTTTTTCATCCATAAGTTATAGGTGTTTCCAATGATATCCATTCATACTTTGAATCCTAACTCGAATCCATGTTGACATTTTTCATTTTATGCAAAATTTTTGTGTTGCACATTTACAAAGCAAATTTTGAATATGAAAATTAAATGGAAGAATGGAATGGCAATTAAACTTTATGTTTTAAAGTTTATGTAATAATATTTTTGCCTGTCAGGATTGTTAAACATTAATTTATTACGTAATAAATTCATAATTCTATCACCATCTCCGTTGGCATTAAAAACTTAATAAAACTCACTTGATGAACTTTTTATTCATTTCTTTAGTACATTGTAATCGTGTTGAAAATTGTCAAATGAACACATTGTATGACATAGACAGCTCTTAACATTATTAATTAAAGAAAATAATTAACATTTAAAGCAGTGCGTGTAATCGTTTTATTAATATTTTTTGCATAAATAAAAATTTTAAATTTTAGTGAAATACGATTTATTTACTGTCTTGTTAATTTTGCATTAAAATAACTAATCCATCGCTTTAAAGCTTAAGACCACTAAATAAATTTTTATAGCTAACAGATTAGAATGTTAAATTAATACCGCTTCATAGTACTTAATTTATCAAAAATAGCGCCAAACAAACTGCCAAGTGTTGATACAACAAAGTTCAAAGTTTCTTAGGGAAGATCATAACAGATAAGCGCAAGTAAGTGTCTTCGGTTGCTTACGGCGCCGAGTTTCCGCTTTAGAAATGTTTTCATGCTACAACATTTTAAAAGTATTATTATGATAGGAAATGGTTTAATTTAAAACTTTTGTTTGCATTTAGCTAAAATGTTTCCAGCTCTTTAGACGGTGTAGCAATAATTTATAGCTTTCAGCACATATAAATTTGAAATATTTTTAGGCATACAAAACTGTCTGGAAACAACGGGCATTTATTTTACACTACCACATTTCAAATTAATTATACCGTGCATGTTTAGTCTCTGTATTCCATTTGCAAATTTCGCAGATTAAGTTACACAAAGTAATTCGCAGCGGAATACCTGAGAGTAGTTAAAGTAACTAATGGGAATTGGCTTACCTTTCAGACTTGCCTTGCCCTAAATGCATAGCTTTATACTCAAAATGCACTGATTTCGAATTTATAATTGAACAAATTTTAAATTCTGTTTTACCAAAATGTATAGCAATTAAAGGTAATTATTATTAATTGAACATTATTATTTGATTTTAAGTGAAGTAAATGGCTGGGTATTTTAATTCATAAATAAAGTAGAATGGACTCGTTATCGCTCAATTAATTTAGTATAAAAAAAGTCGTGTGGTGACCACACTTATTTCTTTAATTATGAAAAACAAATATGTATCTACATTTCCAACATGAAAATTTAACCATTTAATCAAAAACTATTCTTTTGTGTAGCTGTTTCTATATATTTAAAAAAATAAAGTTAAATATTCTTTTATAAAATTTCTTCAAAATTTAATTTTAAAAACCAGCAAATTGAAGTCAGGTATATTATAAGCAAGCATTGTAAATTTCTAGGAACAATTAATTTTAAACGTTTTAATAAAGTGAACAAAGAAGTTATCCGCAGGATATTTTATATTTTAGCAATAAACCCATGCAAAAATAATTTAATAAGGAAAGATTTTAAACGTTTTAACAATTCGCAATAAAAGTAATGAGATTTTTCTATAAATTAAGATAATGATATCTGATGACAATAAGAAAAATCTAAAATCTCTAAAGTGTTATTAAATTCCCTAAAATCTAACATTTACATAACGTCAAGCTCTAGGAGAACAAAGAAATAGGCTACAATTGTAGTAGTAACAAATGAAATTGAGGGAAATCTATTTATTAAAAAATGGCATGTTTCCCACTTGACTTTCCCGAAAAGAAAAAAAAAAACTTTACCCAATAAAAAAATGTGTTAAAAAGAAGTATATTGTTTCAGATCATATAAAAAAATCCTAGTTATGAATTTTCATGTTTGGAGTCAATTCTGGTTCAAAAGAGCTCAACACGTCGACACCTGATGAAATCTCAATTTTTTTGCACGATTACTATACTTGCTCTTTTTGGAAAAGTAAAAATATGAGGCCCAAATAAATGAATTTCTATTGAGTTTCTAAATTATTTATATTTCAGAAGTGAATATTGCAATTTTTATTGGCCTTTTGTAACAGGCTTCAACGTGCCCGCAGAGAAGCATTATTGGCAACTGAGTTCTTCCTCCTTGCGACTCCATTGAATAAGATTCGTTTTTTCAAGCTTCAGGTGTTTTACCCAGTAGCTTGAAACGTTGGTAGCCTTTTGTCACTGTTTCAGGGTACAATTACTAAGACACTATTGGCAAATAATTCATTTTTTAAACTCAACATATATTTGCACTTTTTATCCCTTTAAAGGCTCCATTGAATAATAATGATTTTGGCTACAACCATTCAGGATCGTATTCTATTTAAAGTATGTCAGGTTTTCTTGTTCTTAGATGTTGGTAGTTTTTGCTAAAATTCCGAGGCTTTTACTAATATGTCTCAGGAAATTTTGAAGATTTTTTCAGCTATATATCTGTTTTTTTTTTGTTAATTCCAATTTATATATATTAGAATATTGGTACACATATCATGCATTAATGTTGCTAGATCGTTAATATATACTATGAAGAGAAGGGGGCCAAGAATGCTCCCCTTGGGCACACTGATGAAAAATATTAAAGTTGTTTGAACATGCTGACCCCCGCTCACACTTAAAGAGACAACTTGTAAATGGCCTGCTAGGCCTAAAACAATCTAGTTTGGCAAGAAGAAGGTTGTGGTCAAAGCAGTCAAACGCTTTGGAGAGTACTAGGAACATACCACACATACAGTCACTATTCTTCATGCATTAATATATCGTTTTAGTGACT
>JARJDX010068009.1:0-10054 GCA_030264735.1 Gymnusa sp. GC000175 | reverse complement strand
ACATGTGCTAAACAGCTGCTCGGCTCTCGCCCACATAAGAGAATCCATGTTGGGGGAGCTCTGGCCGAACATGGCCAGGATCAAGAAGACCTGCCCAAGTGCTGTGCAAAAGAGGGCCATTCCATCACCTAGGGTGGCTGGACGGGTAAATACACCTTGGAAGGAGGACCCCCTTGGAGGGGGTACAAAGGGCCTAATGAGGCCTATGTGCTCTGGCCCCCAGGGTCACCCTTCAAACTCAAATCCAGATCCAGATCATCTGGTAGGCCACAACTATGCAAGATGAAAAATAATCAAGAAATTATTATCTTTGATAAGACTCCGATTGTAGTTGTAGTTCTACAAAACACTATGCACTTTAAATGAGAGATATTTGCAAGTAAACAAAAAAAATCAAAACATGGCTACAAAGAAATACCAGATACAAGAGAATTAGAGACATAAACCAGCTTTAAAACAAATGCAAAATAGAAAATCACACAACAGTAGAAATGCTTAAAATGGGAAGCGAGCAGCAGTGCTCCTCAACAAATCCTTAGAGAAAGACAAGATACTCAAAGACTGTCCCGCAGGGATATCGAAAATTACCCACCGATCAATTTACTATCACAGCCTCACTATTTACAAAGATAATTATTAACCGTTTGACGAACAAAAGATGAATACCAGCCTGTCGAACAAGCCGGATTCAGAAAAAGCTCAGCATAGCAGACAACATGAAAACAATACGTCTAGTTAAAGAGAAAATAAATGAATATCAAATCTCTCTTTACCTAGAATAAATTGATGGAAAAAAGTTCAAAGCTCAAATTTAGCTACAAAAATCTAAAAAGTTTTGATCAAATTCAATTTTTTTTATCTTAATTTATATGAAATAATATAATTAGGAAACACTCTGTACGCGTTAATTAATGAGTCAATCCCGATAATTACACTCGGTATAGGTAAATACTAATTGTATGCTTCATCACATATTTATATTAAACACTACTAGTTCATACGCATAAAATAGTTTACAAATTTTGTGCGAATATAAAACCTTCAGTTTAGCAATTAACTTCGAAGTGTAAGGAAGCTCCTTTGTAGCTTATATGACAAAAAAAATTAAAAAAGGCAAAAACAGTAAGTTTTATTTTTTTAATATAAGAAATTGAATTTTTAAATCTTTAATCAATTATTTTTATAATTTTAATTAATAATAATAATTATATTTATTGAACATTTTTTTTATACAATATTAACAAATTTTTATAATTGCATTAAATTACTAATTTTTTTTTCCGTTCAATTGGCCATTGACCATGGTCTTTCAGCCAAATTTTAATTATTTGTTTTATTAATTTACTTATTTTTTAGTAACTTGATTAATTTAATTTAATTTTTGTGAAATTTATTTCATATCCATTAATTTAATTTAATTGTTATTAATTAATTCAAATTTAATTTGGTTTTTTATAATATAATTTTCATTATTATAATTACATTTCTTAAAATTTTAACCAAATACTATTAATTTTTTTTTTTTTAAATAGATAATTTATTGTTGTTGCAATTTTTTGTTTATTATTATTGTTACAAATTCTTTTAAAACTGTAATGAAAATATTTACTTTAATATGTTTTCTCTAATTACAATTTTAATACCTCACCGAATTGGAAGACTATTTATTCTTATAACGAATTTAATTACCGGTAAATTATAAAATAAAATAATTTTTTAGGCTGCTGCAATGGTGCAACAAATAAAAAATATACTCAGCTGACATTAAGTTCATCTGCTCTCCCAAACTTTGAAAATAATAAATTTCAGCAGCCAAGAAAATACAATTTCATAGATAAAAACAAAACTTTTGCATCATTGTTTAAGAAAGAGGATCCAAAGCCTAAAATTGGATTAAAGGAAACAGAAATAACATGTAAAGAGGAATCAGTTCAGAAATCAAACCATACTACACCTGAATCTCAAGATTCGGATCACATATTTTCTATTTCAACCATTTCTATCAACAGTCCTTCTGAGGATAAAAGTAGTGACTATCGCGATGTTGATAATGACAAACGTAGATGCAATCCTGAAAGTGACATACGTAGCTCCTCTTCAGATAATGATAAACGTAACTACCATCTAGATCAAGAACGTAGCAACTATCCAGATGATAATAAATATAGCTGCTATTCAGATAATGATAAAGGTAGCTGCCATACGGATGATCAAAAATATAGCTATTATCCAGATGATGACAAACCTAATGATAAAAAACGTAGCTACTATACAGATAATAACCAACATAGCTATTTTCCAGATGGTGATAGACTTTGTTACTATCCAAATTATAATGAACGTATATTTTATCCAAATTATGATAAACATAGCTACTGTCCAGATAATGCCAATTGTAATTTCTATTTAGATAGTGACAATCAATATAATAACAAGTACATCTACTATCTAGATAGTGACAAAGATAACTGCCATCCGAATGATAAAAAATGTAGCCATTTTCCAGCTGATGAAAAACTTATCTGCTATCTAGATAATGATAAACTTGAATACTATAAAGATGATGACAAATGTAGCTACTATCTGGATAATGACAGACGTAACTATTATTCGAATGACGACAAAGGTAGCTACTACCTAGATGATAACAAATGTAGCTACTATCCAAGTATTGACGAACATAGTTATTATCTGGATGATAGTCATTTTTCAGTTAATGACAAAGTTAACTACTATCCATATGACAACAAACGTAACTATTATCAAAACGATGACAAACCTAGCTATTATCTATATGATGATACACGTAGCTACCACCCATATGATAATAAACCTAACTATTTTTCAGTTAATGACAATGAAAAACCTAGCTATAATCCATATGATGATAAAAGTAGCTACCATCCATATGATAATAAACCTAACCATTTTTCAGTTCATGACGAACATAGCTACTACCTAGATAATGATAAACCTAGCTACTATCAATATGACAACGAACGTAGCTACTATACGAATGATGACAGACATAACTTTTATCCAGGTAATGACAAAGGTGGCTACTATCCAGATAATAAAAAACTAACCTACTATCCAGAGGATGACAAACATAGCTACCATTCAGATACTTGCCATCTAGATGATAACTACTATTCGGAAAGTGGCAACCATCTAGATAAAGGTAAACGTAATTCATATCCAAATGATTACATACCTAACTACTCTTTAGATGAAGAAAAACGTAACTTCTTTCCAAGTGATAAAAAATGTATCTACCATCTAGATAATGATAAACCTACATACTATCCAAGTGATAACAAACTAAACTACGCTGCTGATGTGTTTTATCCAAGTTATGACAAAATTCCAGATGATGAAAAATGTAGCTCTAACTATCAAGATGACAACAAATGTAACTACTATTTGGATAATTATAAACGTAGTTACTATACAAATGGTGATAAATGTAGCTATTATCCAGATGATGACGAACAAGGATATCTTCCAGATGATGACGAACGTAGCTGCTATCCAGATAATGATAAACATACCTACTGTCCAAATGTTGACAAACTTAGCTTTTATCCAGATGATGACAACTATCCAAATGATAGCAAACGTAACTACTTTTCAGATTATAATAAATGTACCAATCACCCAAATAATGAAAAACGTAGTTACGAATCAGCTTTAACGAATAAGGATTCACAAAGTTCCACATTTTTAAAATCAACGGAAATTATTGAGGATGATTGTTTTACGCCGAGTACAGAATATGAGCAAAAACGCAATATTTCGGAACCTTTCTCAAACACAACACCACAACCTGAACGTAAGTAAACTTTAGATTTTACTAATCTTAAATTAGGTTATAAATTACAAGAAACGAAAGCTTTGCGAAGCCATTTAAATTTACAAAAATCCCCAAAATTTAAATCGAGAGCAGGGTTATGAAATCTGTCCTACTTGTTTGTTAATGATGGAATCAAGCTGATTCTAAATTAATACTTTATTTATTAATTTTTTATAGAACTTGATGAATTTGAAGCATATTACGCTGGTTTTTCCGAGCTATGGTCATACAGAGATTATTTTAAAAATACCCCTAAAAGTGCGGTTTTATATAATCCTGAACAAATGGAAATTTTTGAACTAGA
This sequence comes from Gymnusa sp. GC000175, assembly GCA_030264735.1. NCBI lineage: Eukaryota > Metazoa > Arthropoda > Insecta > Coleoptera > Staphylinidae > Gymnusa > Gymnusa sp. GC000175. Next base: position 5,897 of record JARJDX010068009.1, on the reverse strand, counting down.
AATGTTTAAAGAATTTCAATTTAGTAAAAATTTCGCGTTTCATTCCTCGAAAAATAACGTCTATGACAAGCTGCACCTAGATTATGGACAAAAAAAGGAGTATGATGTGGCACAAAATGATTTTTCTCAACCACCTCAACAAATAAATCAACAATTTTTCACAATAAACCAAGAAATTTTACCAAAAAACCAAGATGTATCAACAAACTCAGAATTTTTAGCAATAAACGACCAATTATTATCAAAAAATCAACAAAATCTACCAACAAACGAACAATTTTTATCAACAAATCAACATTATTTACCAACAAATCAACAATTTTTTCCAATAAATAACAAATTTTCACCAAATTTTAACCTTCCCCTTATGAATCAAGAAGAAAAATCGTTACCTTTGACTTCTGTGATTGATTTAAATAAATATCAATTTAGTGGAAATAGTGATCATGAAAACATAAGGCAGAACATATTTCAGGAAGAGGAACTAGAGCCAATAAACAACCAATTTGGTTCAAATTTTAACCGTCCCTTCATTGTTGAAGATGAAATTTCGTTAACTTCGACTTCTCTGATTAATTCAAATAATTATCAATTTAGTGGAAATATTGATCATGAAGACATGAATTTCAACATATTTGAGGAAGAGGAACCAAAGCCACAATTTCAATTTTCCAAAAAAGGTAACCAAACATTTTTTCTTAAAACCTAATTTTGAGTTGATATTTTTTAATCGAATCGGAAAAGCCGCGTACATTAAGATTCGGGTATTGCAGTTCTAGTAGATCTAATTAAATCTAATTATTTCCACTATCGGGTTAGGAAATTAATTCGATCCGTAAGACTGTTCCAATGTATTCTAACAATGATTTTCATAGGAATTAATGTAAAATGTATACCGAAACAATTATTTCCTTAAAATCTTAAAAATAAATGTAAAATGTAACAATCCTTTAGGGGCCAACAGAAAATGGCTCTTTATAATTAAAATTTTTGTATCACAGTTTGGTTTTAGATCAAGGATTTCCAAGGATTTCTCACTGGGTTCCCCCTATTTGCTCAATTTGTTTAGCCAGTGGAAAGAGTCCTGAAATTTATCGCACACATAGAGTTAAAGATTACGAAGGTAAAGTCCTGTGCCCCATATTAAAAAAACATCGTTGTGAACTTTGTGGAGCTACTGGAATGGACGCTCACATGCGTAAGTATTGCCCCCTGTATGTTCCACCATTTTCTCGTCGACAAAATTAATAACTTTTTTAGATAATATTAAAAAAATATATATTTATTTTAGGTAGTTGATAAGTGACTGATTATTATATTTATTTTATTACATTATTTTAAATTTTATTTTATTTTCTAACAAATATTTATTTTAATTTTGATTTTTTTATTTTTAAAGTTTATTTGTATGTTTTTTTAATTTTAGAAATTTATTTTGTAACTTTAGATTTAAATTATATGCATTTCTTTTAATTTAATATCCTGCATCCCTAACAGAAACAGATTTCTACTTTGCTTCTTGAATAGTTGTGTTCAGGTGTTCGACTGCAGAATCTAGGTCTTCTTCGGATTTTAGTAGAAGATGTCTTACAATGTTTTGCTCTATTAGGTCTTTGAACAGATACCACTTATTTGTGTGTTATTACTGAGAATTTTGCCTTCCATATACTTGTGCACCACGGGTGAGATAATAGGTGAGTGATTTGAGAAGATCAACACAAAATATAAACTGTGGGTAATTTAGAGCGATATTTTTTTTACTACAAAGAAGAGTTGACCAGTGAAGACATATTTAAATTAGTTGGCGTTAATGGCTTTTAGTATTTCTCTACCTCTTGTTAAGGTTTTGTTTGAATTTTTGGATCGCACTAAAAAGCACTAAAACCCGTATTTTTGTTGTTGTTGTTAAAAATCTAAATCCAGTTTATCCAGATTGTAGAGAATGAAATTTTCTCTAAAAACGTAAAAAACAGTTAATTAGCTTCCATATTAGGTAGCAATGAGTAAATAATTTGGTCACAAGGAAACAAAACTAACAAAATTTTAAAATTGCTCATTTCATTAACAATATATTTTGTTGTCATAGCAATGATACAAAAGAAGGTAAAAAATCATTAAAATAACTTACTGAATAATTTTTATTAGAAATCCTTTTTGATCTGGTCCATAATTAGGAAGACCCAGCAATTATCTAATCCTTGTTGACACCTTATGTGTTCTTAATTATAAACAACCAAAGTTGTCATTATTATCATCACCATCATCATCATTAACGGACAAGAATTAATCCATTTAGGTTTGTTCCAATTTTATATTGTTGTTGGGCTTTTTTAAGTCATTCGGCTTTTTTAGTTTGAATTTGAGAATATTTTTTGAAGACATCAATGAGGCATCCTGCGTTGTCCAATCATAGAACATCGCTGAATAATTTCTATAAAAAAATAATTTAATTTCTAAATTTTCGCTTCATTCATGGTCTTAAAAATAGATTTGTCCACATGTCTTAATTTTTTTACCATGAGATTTAAATTATTTCACATAATAATAAGTTAATTTTTTTTACATGAGATTTAAATTATTCCACATAATATTTATAAAGGTTTGAAGTTAAATGTAAAAATGTAAAGTTAGTAAAATTTCCCTAAAAAATTCGCTACTGAAACAATTCGCAATTTTATTATATCATTTGGACATGTTTAAAATTAAAACAATTATTTGTAATATTTTTACATTTATTAAGCGAGAAATTTGTTAAAATAAGTTAAAAGTAAAAATTAAATGTGTAGCCCGGCGCATCCACCAATTATCTGTGCGATATTATACTGTGAACGTACTCCTGCTTCGATTTTTGCGAATGTTCCAACAGCAGCGAACGCATCATTACAGATAAAAGCAGCAATAAGCTTAACCTAAACTTTGCTCAAGGTGAAATCTCCCACGATTTCATTCAATATTAAATTAAAACATTTTCACTGCAAAACCTTAAATTTTAAGTACCCTTACTGCCGTTGTTGTTTAATTTACGTCACTAATCAATACACAATTTAATCCATTACAAGTAATGAAAGGTGAGGTTTCTTTTATAGAACACATATTATTAAATAGATGTCAACTACAACACCTTAGTTTAATTTCAGTTTCCTGTTTGTATTAATGAGTTCATGATATGTTTTGTATTTTGTATTTTAGAACTCTATCTACATTGTTATTAGGTAAAACACATGGGAAGGTATTTATTATTTATTATTGCGTTCAATATTTTGACTGTATTGTATTGTATATTTTTAAATTAAAGTTTAAAATAAATTTTTCAGGTTCAGGTTTAGAACATAAAAAAAATTAAATTTTTTTCTCTTTCTAATTTTTCGCTGATGTTAGTTTGATCAAGGAAGTAAAAAAAGTACATGAATATAGCAAAATAAATTTATTCAGCAGCATCACAGCATTTATTATGTATGTATGGACCCGTTTTTGAGCGAGGGTTCTCGCTTTCGGGTGTACACAGTCTACTTTCAGCCTAATTTTTACGTCTTTAATGAAAGTAACAGGGCGGGTATTACTTCACAGACGGGACCAACGGCTTTTAAGGGGACTTCCGAACCACTCGCATTTATTAAAATTTAATTAATTTGTTATAACAAATATTTTTTTATTATGACTGGAAAATAATTGAAATTTAAATGTACAATTTACATTTTATATTTATTATTATATCTGCAGTGTGTTCTGCTTCTCCTAGATGCTCAATAGTCCACCGTTTTTCAGAAGCTGGTATTACCTACAATTGAATGGAATAAATTTGTGATAACGAGTTTAGTAATTTGTGCATCTCAAATATTAAAGTTTATTTTGCTGAATTCATAAACTTTAAACTAACCTTCCACTTCCCTATCGCAGCTGACAAAAATTACACTAAAAAAGGTTAATAAAAACTGGTCTAGGTCAACGATACTTATTTCACGATAAAACATATTAAAAATAATATTTTTTCTTACTGTAATGCTAAGATTTGTTAATTAGTTAATCAGTATTTCCTCAAATAGATAAATATTTGTAACAATTTTTTTTTTAAATTTCATATTCAATTTGTTACTTAATATAGTGCCACCTTATGCATGCCTGCATATGTCGCCACTACTCGCCTATATGTTCAACAAAAAGTTTTGATTTTGGAATTAAGTAAAAATAGTAAATAAAGAACGGTGGCAACAAGAAATCAAAAGGCGTAGAACGTTGCTGATCAAAAGTAATATAAATCTTCTACTCTTGCAGTACATATTATTATTTCCTTACTTACTCTCAACTTTTACTTTAATTTTCTGCTATGGTTTGTAAGTATCGGCACGTGTAGGCAGGCCCGCGCCGTCCATAAGTGCAAGGTTGTGCAATGCACAAGGGCGCCAAGGCACCAGAGGCGCCAAAACTCTAAGAAAAAGATGGATAATATGCTTCCTAAATTATAACCAAAATGTGTATAATACTTTACATGTTCCTTTACCCATATTTCCATATACTATATCAGCCATACAAATTATTCTAGAAAATTGGGGGCGCCATACAAAGTATTGCACTAGGGCGCCAAAACAAATAGGCGCAGGCCTGCGTGTAGGAAATATTGAAAAGTTAGAATAAAGAAAAGATGTAAATTTTGGTTTTCCTAAAATCAGATAAGGTTATAAATTTAAAAATAAATTTGTAATAGGTGTATAGTCGACAGAACCATGAAGGTATTGTTTTTTATTTTGGTGGCACAAGATCGGGAGGGTTAATAAATATAAATATCTGGGAAGCACATTTGGATCCCGATATGGAAGTAAAATGCCGATGACGAAGTCGAGACTGCTTGCACATCATTCAACATAATGAGACCCTTCTTTTGCAACGATAATCGCAATCTCAAACTCAGACAAAGAATGGTTAAATGTTACGTGTGGTCCGTACTTTTATACAGGATGAAGAAATGGACGATCAGGAAAAGCACAATAAAGTGTTTAGAAGCATTTGAGATGTGGGTACACAGAAGGATGATCCGAATTCCGAGGGTGCAGGGAGTCACAAATAACGACGTATTACAAAGAGCGTTACTGACACTAGGAGGATAAAAATATCACCCACATTTTATATTGAGGACCGACATGGTATCGGCAGAAAGCAAATAGATTAGTTAAAAACATTCGCGAATGGACCGGAATAAACAGTGTAGAACAACTTTTAAGATTGGCAGAAGACCTAAACAATCGCCAACGTCAAAAATACCGAACATGGCACATGAAAGAAGAAGAGTGGGGGATATGGAAAGAACCTCCTCTTAGAATGTAGGGCAAATACATTTGGGCGTCCCCTGGGCTACGATACTTAATACCGGCTAATCTTTTCACTACAAGAGCAAATAATAATCATACTAATAACTGTCTGCTTTGTATTAATCTTGACGCATAAATTAGGGCAAAAATAATTTAACCTACTTCGTTGTACGCTACTATACAAACTTGCGGACAAGTATACCAAATTGGTTAACCATATTAGTGCAAAAAGCGCCAAAACTAAGGCACAAACAAATAATGGTTTATTTCTATAGATTTTGTATTGAAAATTCGTAAATGTATGAAAATTTTTCCAGTTTTGTGCATGTATCTTTAAAAGGCGTTGATCGAACTTAAATCGCGTGATAGGAGGTTGCAGACAATTGTTTTGGCTAGATATTCATATTTAAGGTTTTAACAAAAAGTGGGAGGTCCAGTGACTTTTGTCTAAAATCCAAAAATAGGAAGTAGGAGTTGATTGGTGAGGTTTTTAGGTTTTTTGCAAATATTTCAAAATATATTGAGTTTATGAAAAAAACATAAGAGTACAAAAGTGTGTAAAAATAATTTTACACAAATATTGTTCTTATCATT
>JARJDX010067996.1:0-13864 GCA_030264735.1 Gymnusa sp. GC000175 | reverse complement strand
TTTGTATTTTTCTACGATTACAGCGTCACCTAAAATGATTACAAAAAGATGTTGATAAAAAACAGTGGTGATGTCAGCAATTTTAGCAAGTCACTTCCACTTAAAATTTCACAAACGTTGAATGGGTTTTCCATTAAGAGCCGTCATTTTAAATAACATTTAAAACGAATTTTTTTCTAAAAAGTTGATTATAATTTTATTTTAATATAAAGTACTAACTCTACCGTTAAATATGAAACATGATATTTGAAAAATATCCGCTCTGCTTTTCTTGAAAATGGTCATTATTTTGAAGAAATATTTCATGACACTTTTGCACATTTCTGGGTTTAGTTCGCGAATTGCTGCACTGATGCTGTCTTTTAGCTGTTCAATTATTGTTAGAGCCCTAGACCTTATTCTTCACGTAGCCTCAAAGAAAAAAGTCTAATGGATTCAAACCGCAAGATTTCGAGAAATCACAAATTTATCAAATTTTGTGCGCAATGTCGTGATTGTTTTACGACTTGTGTGGCATGTAGCACCGTCTTGTTAAAAACAATGTCGTCCATGTTCATAGCATCAATTTCAGGCTAAAAAAGTCGGTCAACATCGTTCGATAACGCATTTCATTCACTGAAACGGTGGCTCCAGTGTCATTTTCAAAAAAATATGGACCCATGACGCCACCAGTCTAAAATACGCACCAACCTGTAACTCGTTTTGGATAGAGAGAGTTTTCGAATATTTCTCAACGGTTTTAAGACTCTCAAATGCGGCAATTTTGTTTATTGACATACCTATCAAGTTGTAAATGGTCCTCGTCGCTTAGAATGACTTTTAAAAAAAAAATTGTGTCATTTGCTTGCATTTCTAACACCCAATTAACGAACGTTTGGCGTTGTCGATGGTCTGCTGGCTTTAATTCTTGCGTGCAGTACTAGAATTTGTAAGCCCTTAGACCAGTGGTTCTCAACCGGTGTTCCGCAGAACTCTGATGTTCCGTAACGTGACTTACAGTGTTCCGCGAAAAAATAAAACACAATTAAAAATTGTTGCAAAAAAATCTAAAAAAAGACGTCAAGGAATCGCAGACCCTAAAAAATTTAGAAAAGGATATGCTCAAGTATCGCATTAAATTCGAGAATTTTTGTTTAAGTATTGTATTTTAAGTGACACGATTCTAATTTTTTTCTCTTCATTAATGGAGTTATTTTGTAGCAATGTCTTTTTTTCATTGCGCCCTTAATTTCAAGTAGGTTGGTCACTCCGCCTTTAGAAAATAGGGTATTGTAGTGTTCCGCACAAAAAAAGTCTGAGTTAAGTGTTCCCCGACTTCAAAAAGGTTAGGAACCACTGCCTTAGACCAAGATCTTTGTTCAAAATACGGTGGTTTGTGATATACCCAATTCCTGTGAGCGTTTTGGAATGGACAACAGAGTTTTCAGCCACACTTGCAGCTATAGCGGCCATGTTTTCTTTTTCTTCACCTCACTAACTTGTCTGAGACATTCGAATTTGTTGACTATCTACGACAGTTGAGCAAGCAAGTGCTTCATAACGTCCGAAAGCAGTACGAGCTTTACGAATCATTTCAGCGAAATATTCTCCGTTCAAGTGTATATCATTCCATTTTCGTTAACTTTATAGTTTTTACTACTTAAATGACTAAGAATGGCTGCTGCAAATTTAAACATGAAAAATAGTGCTAACTTCAAAATAACGGCTCTTAATGGAAAACCCTTTATTATTTTTATTGTTGTCAGGTATAAATAAAATCACATATAAGTAATGTTTATAATATGATAGAATGAAAAATATAAAAGCTGTTATTATCATTAACAATCTAAAGTACTTTTAGCGCCAGTCTTATAGAAGCCTGCTTAAAAAATCGTTTGTTTCTTGAAAAGTTCACCTTTCCACACGGGAGTAGAAAATAGTTATTTATAACGTTTATAACATAACAGATTTTATTTTATTAGTTTGGAAAATTGCAAGACGAGTGAAGCTAGTAGAGTAAACCCACGAAAAAAATAAAGTCATTTTAACACACATTGATTGATTTATTTTTGAAGGGTGTGAGCGAGACTCACTAATGCTTAGGCTTTACGAGTGGGCCCGTTGTGCTCTACCTCATCTCATTAGCTGTTTTTCGCCCGGTTAGTCCTTAAGTCATTCGATTTTCTCGATTAGCCCAAGTACTTTAACCGGTGATGCCGTGGTCGGCTATCGGTTATCCAGTGCGGGGCAGTGGCCTAGCAAGTATTCCGCCGTTTCGTAATCATCTAGACAGCACCTACAAATGGTGATTGACGGTTTCTAATGTGTGGAGATGCATATTTAGCCGGTAATGACCGGTCCACATTTCTACAAGTTTTCTGAGGTTTCCTCTGTTTAAACGTGACAGTATTTTGCTCTTTGTAACGTGAGAACTTTAACTGCGGAACTGCTTTGTTTACAGTCCGTTTGTGGTACCCATCTTATCTGATCACTTTTGATGGTGTAAACTGTAAAGTTTTAATAGTGCTGAACGGGGGTTGAGTGTCGGAGGTAAGACCGGCTCTGGTCCAACTGGCTGTTTGCTAGCGACCATTCTCGCTAGTCTGTCCGCTTCTTCATTGTAGTACCTCGCAAACTATACCCGCACCGGATTTTCTATTGTTTTTCAAGCTGTCAGTGTTGATATTTATGATTGGCTGGTTTGTTACTTATGATTGGGTGTACCCGGCAGTTATTAGATCAATGCCTTGCTACGAGGCCATTGTCTGGTAGCCTAAGACCAGGCTAAAATTCCAGAACGATCGGCAGAGGCTCATCTGCCTTGCTGTGGCAAGAGTTGATAGACCAGTGGTGAAGTACAACTTTGTAACACACATATCATACAATGTTTTATCTACAAACACCATTAAAAGCATAATAAATTTGTTAAAAAACGTTGCAATGATGTTTCAACAAATATCGGCGACCGAAAGAAATTGACTGTTTACTTTACCGCAGAAAATGACTCACAAGAATTAAAAATATTTAAATTGTATGTATTTAATCATCATCTTCATTAATATGACAAATTATTATTATTTTGACAAATAACTGACAGAAGCGAGTCAAAAGTGAGCCTTTTTTTATCACTAGTGTTAAAAATGGTTGATTTTTAACAAGCTTCTTTATAATATTGTTAATTAAAGTCTGCCATGTTAAAAATTTAATTTATAACAGGGTTTGTAAGTAAATATATTTTGTAGGTTAAAGCAGACAATTAATTTGTAGGAAATTTAAAAATAAATTCCTCAATACATTTTAAAACGTACTACAAATTTTAGGTTAGTCTACTTTATTAACTTTGATGTCTGCACCATATTTACCATTATCCGTTAATATAATTCCTATTCTGCAGTTGATGAGATAAAACCCCCGTTTATTTCTAAACTCTAACTCTGATTACCGATTAACATATATTGTGTCGTATACCATGTAGAGTTTTAAACCCCATTGTGTATACTTTTTCGGTATATTGAAACATTTCATTTTTCGCTTCGTTTCGCTTTAAATAAGTAACTAATTATTATTTTCAAAAATGTCACCTAAATATATTTAAGTCAATTTTGCCAAATTTTAACTTTAAACAATTATTTAGCTTAATAATCTTTACTTAATAAAAGTCTCTTTACATTTGCTTTTCTAACAATTTCTAAATTAATTAATATTGCTTTTGACAATTATTAATAAACATTAAATTCTGCTTGAATATTCGATTCTGTTTAATCAACAAGACTATAAATTATGGCTATAAATTAGAGCCAATCAGATGAATTTATTAACTTGACAAGTATTATTATTCTGTTTCATGTTATAGACCATAATCAATAAATTACATTATAATATATGCATAAAACTAAGATCATATAAAATAAATCATAAATGTAGAATTTGTAGTCATCCAAATCAAAAATGCCTTATGTACTAATCCAATATTTCCAACATGTAGTCGACACTAATAGTGAATACCGAATTACCTGTACATTATACGAAAACATTTTTTCTTGTTGGATGATTAACAAATTTCCAGCGGTAGTATATTTTGTAATTGTGATTTTACTATCAAATGAAGCACATAGTTCCAAAAATTACTTTTTTAAATCAAAAATTGTTTATTGTTAAAACACTGAAGAGAATCCTGATCCAAACTCTATAGTAAAAAATGTATAACTTTTACATTTTTGTAATCATCTTAGTTTCCGCTGCAATGGTAGGAAAAAATATCGATCACAGCGCCATCAACGATGATTACAAAAAAATTTTACTAGTAAATTTATGTACATTCTATAATCGCAGGAAAAAGAAATCTTGCAATTATTTTTTCCTGTAATTACAGCGCCACCTGCGACAATTACATAAGTAAAAGTTGGGGTTCCTTTTCAACATTTTAAAGTTGCCCCCCTTTCCACCCACAAAGGGCGAAGGAGATCCCTTATTTTAGTATTATTAAATATTTTGTGTTTTTTAATAGGGAAACGTATTTTTCGCGATATTTACCCGTTTCCAAACATTTTGTCCACCGTGTATATACTTTTATTAACATATTTTTACCGACAATATTAAATATTTTAATTGATAATATTTTTTTATTTGTTTCAGCAATTGCAGGATCGTATGTTACCAATAATAACGATGTCGATAGTTTCCATAACATTGCTAGTCATACTCCTGGCCTCACAGTTTCCAATAGTTATGGAGTCTGAGGTGTGGGCTCTAATAGCGTCCACTTTAATTACGGGGACCTTAGCAATTGCTACATTGTTATTAGCCGGAAGACATGCTCCTTTACCTTTGTTTGCTCTGCTGCTTGCATTGCACACAATGCTGCCGGTCTCAAGATTGGTTGCAGTTGGAATGGCAGCGGTAGTTACTATTGCACATTTGACAACTTCTGTGGTTTACAGATATACATCAGATCAGCACTCCTTTTATATGCAGGTAAATTTAAAACAGAAATGTTTATTATTTTATCTATAATCTTAATGATGATATTTTTGTAGTGGTTTTAAGTTTTAATACTCTTCTATGTAAATAAAAATAAATTATTAAGACTATACTTTATAATTAAATAAAAATTATGTTACTATAGTTTGTTTCAAAATTATAAGCAGCTCAAGAACGGTCTTATATACAAATCCACATTTATTTGGGTTGAGGCAATGTTCGAATAATGTAGGCCGAATAAACAGTTAAAAACACAAAGTGTCAAAAGAAATTACGAACATTACACATATTCTTCTGTTTGTCAGGAATATAACCATTTTTCATAATTATTCGTTGATCAGAATGGGATGTATGTACAACTTTTCTATGCTTAGCAACGAACAATACTGAGTAATTATGGTAATTTCTAGTAAAAGTTCAAATATAAATATATTATTAAAAGACCACACTAACAGGCAAACAAGAAAGCAGACAGATAAACAAATGGGCAGACCCAAATTCAAAAACAACTTTTTTTAAAATCAGTTGTTCGGCAATATTTTGTCCGGCTACATTTTGTCCTCGCGACATTTTGCCCGAACCATTTTGTCCGGCTACATTTTATCCTAGTAGGTTTTCCTCTGCGTCCAGTAGACTTAAGTGTACACCCTTAATTTTCCTTTTAATTGTTAGTTCTCTAATTTGCTTATGATATTCATAGCTCTTAACACATAATTCCGATCCAATAGTTTTTTGGCTTTACTAAGTTTTGTTCGTATTCTGTTGTAAATCTTTTGATTTTTGTTTTTGAAATTCTATCGTTCTCACATCAGGTTAAAGATTTCATTTGTCATCCATTCCTTTTTTACTGCGTTTGTGCTGTAAAGATGTTTTACTTGTTTCTTCAATAATGTTTTTGATTTCGTTCTATTTAGAAAGTTCATCTACCATAGATTCGATTAAATCTTAAGAGTTTACAATTTCTGTACAGTGATTCTTAAACTTGTTGCTTAACACCAGGTTTGTAAAATTTTCTAAAATTTATCTTAGCAGCTCAAGGTATTTTTTTCAAGGCGTTTCAGTTTATCTTCAAATTTACAACGAGTTAAGGTTGCATCTAATGTCGATTTGGTACCTTACCATTGTTCCTGCTGGTGATAGGATAGAGTATGTACGGGAAAAGATTAAAGAAAGTATTGCGTATAAATTATTATATAATATATTCGTATAATATTTTCCCGACCCCGTATAAACTGGGATAGAAGACAGTAAGAAGAAGAAGAGATTCGTATAATATTTTCTTTTATTAAATTTTGGGAGGGGGGCGTGAATTACCGACTGGAGTTGCAGGGGTACCGCGACACTAAAAAAATTAAGAAGCACTGTTCTAGTAAACGAAACTTTTGCAATCACCTACTAGCAGTATTTTAACTTCCATAGAGGTATACCAGAAGAAGTGATAGTAATACACCGTTTCAAGGCAGTTTTAATTAGATAAAAATTTGAATAAAGAAAGTAGAATAATAAAAAAACTATTAGCCGAGGCCCTAAAAATAGTAACCATGCAGTTTAACGCGGTCTTTGTAATAAAGGTTTTTGTATTTAGGAGGAACTTCATCAATACCTCATTTAATTTTCTGCAATTATTAGGTTTTTTGTAACTTAAAAAAATAACAGACTCGGTTACTCTATTAAGCTAGAGGGGGTATCATATTTATATTTATATCTAATATCAACAGGATATTAGATGAACAATATATGCAAATTGCTGCATATTGATATGTATAACCTCTAATGTTGTGTAATGGTGTTATAGTCAGTTTATAGATATTAATTCTGTGAATATTTTTGAAGTGAAACTTCTTTATCAGGAGTAGTAAAAAAAATCGTCACGGAAATTGTGACGCTTGAGATGCAACGGATTTGAACCAAAATTTTTTTTTTCAACAAGTTTTAATAAGAATAATGTTTGCAAGACATATTTATATTTAAAAGCTTTTGTTTTTGTGTTAAGACTGCGTTTATTCATGTTGACACATGAATGAATTTTATTGCCACTAAAGATAGTCCATAAAAATTGTTCCCAAAGTATTTCAAGCATAATATTTTTTACTTAAAACCGTTTTATGTGGTAAAAATAACTTTGTATGCGAAAGTGACGTAAAAGATTAAAGTTACTTCAACAATCTTTATAAAATATTATGAATAATATGATTTTTGGTCCAAATAATTACCCTGTCAGCTATGTTAGAATTATATCTCTAATACTTCTAATTCTAATATTTCAGTAATTTTATTGAAAGCAAGACAATTTAGGAAATAACTTGAGAGGCGCTTTATGAATTTTATTTTAGAGATATAAATACGAAGAACCCAAGCTTGAAAATATTTTAAATCGAATTAAAACTCCCCTCGTAGCTTTACCAGAGCAACATAGATACCTAAAGCTTATCCTCCTGTTTATTTACATCCTCTCCGTGTGGGTGTCTTAATAAAGATCAAGTAAATACAAAAGCTCGGCATGATTTAGATAAGGTAAAACACAATGAACATCTAACGCGTTTTGAAAGGTTTGGTGGAGTGTAAAAAGACCATATCCAAAAGGCTGACAGGCAATTTAAATATTTATTGGACATCATATTTCCATTATTATTTTATGAACGTCTATTGAAAATTTAATTTGAAATGCATAAATTATTTTTAAAATTAACAACACATACTTTACTGTAAGTAAGGTGAATATTGTTACTGAATCCCTAACTGTCCGCAGTCTATTGGCCAATTGTCTAAGCTCTAAACTTTCTACTCTAAAAGTCGCTTCCTTATTTCTAGAATATCATTAATTTTTATTCCAATGAAAAGTGGTAACCCTGTACCCGGGATCAAACCACAGATGTTTTGAAGCCACTGAGTGACTGGGCAGCGTTTTTATTTGCAATATTGATCAGACCCTGGTCAGAGAATGTATATTCTTTTAGCTAGAGAACCAATTTTATCATTTCATATGATTTGATTGTAAGAAGATTTTAAATTTTAATTGAAAATAAAATAAATTATCATTAAAAATGCATATATTCTTTTGCAAATATTTTATTGTTTGTTGGTTTTAATAAAATTTTATACCATTACTAACCATCGATCTATTGACGTTCTTCTGCCATGTTAATTGTGAATGATGATGGGTATTAGAACTTGTTACTTACTTTTTATTAATGGAGTGGTAATTTTGGATTCATGTTTTTATCTATATGTATAATTTTTATCATGCCTAATGTGATATTTTTTTTTAAATTTTACTTATTGTTAATTTAGAATTTAAGCTTTTCGTCGAACCCGAGAGTAAGAAAATTTACATTTACTTATTGCTGTTTGTTGCTAAACATTGTTATTGAAATTACGTCTAACAAAATGTATTTCTAGTCAACTGGTAATTAATGAAATATGTTTTTTTCTGACATAAGTGACGGATAAATCTCAAATTTGTAAATAAAAGTCATGTGATGACCACACCTCCCTTTTCTTTTTAAATTAATATATTAAAGAAGAATTAGTGGGTTTAAAAATCGCAATAAATAGTTTTTTAGATAATTTATTCTTTTGTTGAAAATATTTATCATAAAACTTTTAAACTAATCAATAGTTATCAGTAAGTTAAGCTGCACTAGAACATTTATTTCCATTAACGACACAAATCACAAATTGGATTAAATCGCCGTTCAGAAAATCATCGATTAAATAGTAATTTGTAGGAAACTGTTTGTACACAGCTAATGAGACTATAAAATGACAAAAAAGACAATATATTTTATACAGAATGTTCAAAAAACTGATTCAATAAAGTTACCTTTGGATATAAATAAAAATATATCTTAGAATTTATTGGATTTCATATATCAGTTAAATAATGTATTAAAAAGGGACACTTGAAATAAAAAGTGTATATTGAACTTTTTTTTATCTGAATATGAAAACTGTGATGAGTTTTTGGATTGAAGGCATGAATATTATCAGGAGCAATGAACAAAAAGTTCAATATGAGGATTTAGAGACGATTGCTGAGAATTCCCGACCGATTTACTAACACAAATATTTGAAAAAAGTAAATAAAGTAACAAAAGTTTAAATACCTAAAACCCGGAAAATGTGATATTATTCAGTTAGTGCTCTAAGGTAAAATGGAAGATAAAAGAGGACCTAAATAAAGACGAAAATCTTAGGTAACGATTTAAAAAAATGGTTAAATACTTCGGCTACAAAATTATTTCACACTGATTCTTCTTCTTTCTCTTGCTTTAGGACTATGGCTTATTTTTCCCCACCTCCACCTCTCACTTCTTCTACGATATTGACGTGCAGCTTTCCGTCGCTTTAGTGGTCTGTCTTCACTAGGCGGTATTCTTCCGTCCTTGTCACGTGCTCATTTCACGCTCTTCTTCTTTGCCCTATTTATCTTGTCTGTCGCATCTTTGTCGTATTTCAGCATTTGGTTTTTGATATGCCCGATTTTGTTTCTTACCAACCGCATTTCTGTTGCTGTGAGTATGGCTTTTGTTCTTCTAGTTTCTGCCCGAGTTTCTACCGCGTATTTCAAAACCGGACGTACACATGTTTTATATATTCATACCTTGGCCTTCCTGTTCATGTGTTTGTTATTTTAGATCATATCTCAAGTATAAAGTGTAAAAGTATAAATAAATCTTGCCGCTTTGGTGGCTTGACCTCTTATACGGTCTTGATTTTCGGTAACCTCTACGACCACAAACTTACACAAAGGTGATGACTTGTTCATTTATTTGGTCATTTAGTACTAATTAACAAATTGGTTTAATTGGTATGACGGCCGGCAGATAAAACATTTATAGCATACTCTGCAGATCGTCCTTGTCTGCTATTATCGTAGCGTAGCATAGTATCTTTACCTTCCCTTTATTCATCCTAAACCCTCTCCTTGATCTATTAAAGTCGTTTATTATTCGGTCCATAATGGTGTTAAATAGTAGAGGACCTCCCTGTCTAATTGGGTGGATCTTCGGTTCTATTGTTATTAACTAGTATTTGCGTCGTTATGTAAGTGTTTAGTTATTCAATTTTATTACTTCCTTCTGTGAGTATGTTATCCTCTTCGAGTACTTTTTTACGTCATTTAGCTTGACGCGATCGTACGCTTTGGTTAAATCAAAGAAACGCTGGTTTATTATACTCTATTGCACTATTCCACTACCTGCTTTATCGCAAATATGGCATCAGTGGATGATCTGTTTCTCTTGAAGCCTTGATGTTCTTTACTGATTGTTTTACATTTCAGCAGTTTTATGGGTGTTTCTTGTCCCCGTTTTTTGAAAATTGGGATGGTCTATTTTTGCATTTTTCTACGACGATTCTAGTATCGATAATTTTTTGGTAAAGGACTTCTAATTTTGTATTTAGTTCTGCACCTCCGTACTTCAGGAGTTCGTTTGGTATTTCATCGATACCTGGCGCTTTTTTATTTTAAGGTTTTTTTATTGTCACTTTCATAAGTGATGAATTTATTTCAGTGACTTCTCTCCGTGGAGATGAGATGTGATTTTCAGTGATTTTTTGTTTTTGGTACAGGTTCTTAAGGTATGTGATTGTGCGCATTTGTTGATTCTTGTTTTCTACGTCTCAGTATGCCCCTCATCTTATATTGAGACCCGTATAGGCCTTTTTCTATTTCGGTAGTGAAGTTAGCCGTTTTTAGTTCTTAAATTCTCGCACACACCCTGTTTTTGACTATTCTGTATTGGGCATATTCTTGCACTGTTCTGTAATTTAGATACTATAGATACTATAGGTTTGCTTTCCGTCGTTTACTTTCGTCGAGAACCATGGTCTGATCGTACTTTAGGCGTTTTTGTTTACCTATCTCCTCTAGGGCATTCTCCGCCGCTTCTTGTGTATTGTGTTTTATTGTGTTCCAAGATATTTCAACGCTGTTTCCTGTCTTGATTTTGTTGTCAATAATCTTTTGCTGTGTAAAGTGTAAAAGTCTTTGATGTTTTCGACACGGGTTAGTTTAATGTTTATTTTCTGCGATGTCCTGTAGTTTCTACTTTCGCTTTATAAAGAGTGGTATTTTCCCCAGAATAAAGCCATGACCGGATGCTACATTCGCGGATATCAGGGTGCGCACGTCTGATATTTGGAATACTGTGTACAGTCCTATTCGATATTAAATAGCCTACCATAGAGAGTTAGACCAAATAATTTTGTGTTAGGGTCGAAGTAGGTGTTATTTATTTGCAAAATGCTACTAAGGCTTTTTCATTCTCGTTTGGTGTGGGTTTTTTCAATTGTTGTTTTACTCTATCTTCAAGTATCAGGATTTTTTCATCTATTGGGATTAGGTAGTAAAGGCGTTCTCATCTTTAGATTTTCCGTAGTCGGGACCAGAACCATTCTCCCGAATCTTTCGTTTATGTAGTGTGTGTATTTTATGTTATGTTCAAATTTTTTCGTATTGTTTCTGTACGCTCATATATCAAGTGCATCTCCACTTTCTACGTTTGGTTTTGATACTTCACAAACATTTATTTGTAGTTTCTCTACTTCTAAGAGGATTTCCTGATCTCTGCCATTCCAGAGCAGGATGATCCATCTGAATACGTATTTTCTCCACTTCTGTTCCTTCGCCTATGTGTTGTCTTCTGTTTCCCAGTGGTGTTCCCTATACGAGCATGTGTCGTTACCGTTAAATCAGGCGGGTTGTTGGTTCTGTGAGCTTATGTTTCTTTTTTACCTTAGGCCTGGTCGTAAGATCCCTCCGTCTTTAACCGCTGCAGTAAACCAACAATTAAAATTGCTATGTGAATCGTTAATATTTGATTACGGATAATTACAAAAAAAAGAACCAAGTTTTTGTCAATCAAAGGCTAGAGGCTTTTGAACTAGACTTACAAATGGCTTTTTGGGATGTATTGGACAGATCGGGTCCAAAACACAAAAGTACTTTGAAAACTGAAGAAGGAACAAGAACTTATCAGTTGCAGAAGCATACTGATTGTCAAAATATAGCAATATTTTTGCCAAAAAAATGACAAATGTTTTTAATGCGCAAAAGGTGGTGACCACACCTTCTCATTTTAAATTGTTATTGCAAAATTCATAATTTTGTTGAAATGAATACCTGTAATATGCGTGCTGCAGGCTATAATACTCTTTTGCTAAAATATACGATGTGCATATTATTTTTTTAATATCTCGCCAAAATTCCTTATAATGAAATTATGTCGTTAGTTGATTAAAAAAAAGCTCTATTTACCAAGAATTCAATTTTAATTAAATTATAAAGAACAAAACACATACGTGGCAATATGCATAATTAAAATCTTTATTTTATTATTTACATAAATACATACATAATAACGCTTGGGCCGCATATTATGGTTCATTACGTGATATTCCCGGCGATTCCACCATTAATGCGCACTATAGAAATAAAGTACCTTATAAAACTGTACGGGAGATTAAGTTTTAAATTATAAATAACACTTAAAATATAAAATTCATGATTCGCCGATCACACCAATTTGTATAATGTCTAAATTGCTTTTTAAAATTTAATTGTTTCATTAAAAACTTTTGCTGATATATTTTGCAAAGCTCAATTAATCACGTCTAAATTTTACGCTCAAAATAATTTTATTAAAATCATTTTAATCTCTATAGCTGATTAAATTTTTGACTTAATCACTTTATCTTTGTTTTTCCAGCTAATTTCGGAGATTGTTCTGCTAGTAGCTGCGAGTGGTACTGGATTATATTATCGCTACATGACAGAAGGCGCTCACAGAAGGACGTTTGTAGGTACACGAACTTGCATTGAGTCTAGGGTGAAATTGGAATGCGAGAAGGAACAACAAGAGCAATTGTTGTTGAGCGTCATTCCAGCTTATATTGCTGCAGAGGTAAGTCGGATAAGTTTGTTTCCATTTCGCCCAATTTCTTTTATAAAATTGATTCAGGACAATTTCTATAAAGTGAAAGATAAAGGATATATAAAAGCGTTTATAAATCGCAATAGTGTCCAATGGATATAACGGCTATAAAAGAAATTGGATGCCATCCAATTTTGTTTTATCGGAATTCATATGATTTGTGCTGAAACGATGAGTTTTTTTTTAATTTTTTAATCGTATTAAATTTATATCATAATTGATTGATCTCTGTTGCCTACAAAATTGCAATTAGCTTAATTTCGTGATGTATATAAGGAGTAAAAGCAAACTCTTGGATTATGCAAACAAGAATTGATACATGAAAAGTAAATTCAATTTTATGTAATTATATAATAATCAGTATGGTACTACAAGAAGAAGTACTTAGCAATATGAGCCCTATATTTAAATAAAGATTTCAACACAAAAAAAACTTAGCTGCGTTTATTTTGTATCCAATGTAAAATAATATAATATGCAACAAGTTTTGTAAACTCAGCTTTAGTCGCGAGTGTTTAGAGGAATTTAAAAAACGCGTTACATACTATACTTTTTCTACGGCGAAATATCCACATAAAAAATCAACTGCTTTATTTACCGTCAATTATAACACTATATACAAATTTAATGCAAAACTGACAAACGTCACACCACCAACTTAATTTATGGCTAGATATGTCAAAAAATAATTCAAGCCGTGTTTAATGACATTTTGAGTTTTTAAAGTGCCGAAAACAATCAAATCGGCATTAAGCCGTATCTAATAAGTAGTCGTAATTAAAATGACGCTTAACACACCATATATCAGTGCAAAATGTGAAATTTTAAAGACTGGCGTAGAAAAGAGTATATTATGCAATTTTTATAAACGCCACTTTAGTCACGAGTTTTATGTTGATCACGAGCAAGCGAAGCGAGCGTGTTTAACAAAAGAGTGTCTAGAGAAGTTTATAAAACGCGTTAGGCTA
>JARJDX010067875.1:0-10024 GCA_030264735.1 Gymnusa sp. GC000175 | reverse complement strand
TTACTAGCTTACGTCTTTCCTTGTTGAGATTTAGAGTGATTTTTGCCCTTACCATTCTATGGTCACTTTCAGTCGAAACAATATTTAGTACAGTGACGTCGCTGACGATAAGTTTTTTGTCAGTGAGAATAAAATAGATTTCATTTTTTGTGTTTCCATTTGGGCTTACCCAACTCCATCTGCGATGTTCTTTTTTTGTAAAGAAAAACTATTCATTAGGTAGAGGTTTTGCATTTTTAAAAAAGTTTATTAGCATTTCTCCACGATCATTTCGGTCCCCTGTTCCATGTTTTCCAATCACAATCTCAGATGCATCTAGCTTTTTACCTATTTTGGCATTAAAATCACCTCCTATCAATGTGAAGTGCGTAGGTGCCTTACTGATAGCTTGGGAGATGTCTTCATAGAAACTTGTTACTACCTCATCTCATATTCTATGGTGGGTGCGTAAGCTTGTATGATTTTTATGCTATATATTGATTTTTATGCTATACGCGGACTTATATTTATACAAACTCCTCGAGGGTGTGTGCTTAAGAAGCAGGTATATTTTTCGCCATTAAAAAAAGCGAGTAATCATTTCAGGAAGATTCGCGCAAAAAAGTTACCTCCGTTTATGTAAAACAATTCCCAATAAAATAATTCATAATGTATGATAAAATGGATAAAATGATTTGGACAGATTTTGTTTATTAACATTAGATAAGGTACAAAAACATTAAGTTTGACGTCATGTTAGTAAAAAGTTTTTTTTTGTAAAAACGGTAACAAAAATTGAGAAACTATTTTCACTCTTAGCTTAATGGTCACTTTATTAAAAATTGATGCCAATAAAACTATAAATAACATAAATGTTTAACACTTATAAATTTGATGAGGGACATTACATAATACATTTGTTATTAAATTAGCAACAATGTGTATAGATTTAATGTGTTATATAGTAAACCTTTGTTTATAAACAGCTGCAATAATAGTTTTCGCTAATTTTCTAAAATATTTGTAACACTTGTGCATGTTTGAAGTTGAATGCCTCACAAGATGTTATGCTTTCTCACAGTCGTACTTTAAATAAAATAATTACATGTAATTAAAATTACTTTTATAGTAATTGCATGTTTTTTGTCTTTAAACACCACAGATGTTGAAGTAGAATATGAGTACTAATTTTTAAAAAAAATATGTTCATTCATATTCAAGATACTTAAGACTAAAGAGGGAATGTAGAATATGAGGGATTGCGAACTTGAAAAAGATTTATTATTTATAATAATAATAATAATAGGGAAAAATTGATCGCAAAAAAAATTATCACAGGGACAATTCATCGTGGAAAAAATTTATTGGCGAGTCCTATGTGAGAGGAAGGTGGATAGCACTATTATTGAGGAAGTGTGCCACATTTCAATTTAATAGTAATAGTATTATTGTTGGATAAGACCACCCCTTAAGTTTATGCCACCAAAAATTAGCTTGTTTCTAAACCTTTACTGATTTTGAAGACATGCAATTGCCCATATGTAAGTTATTTGATAGTCTGGTTCGCTTGTTTGGTTTTACATAACATTATTACCCTTTTAAAAATCGAAATGTATACATTTTAAGTTGAATTATATAAATTCAAGAAAGATTTTATACAATAGAATGGTTTATATGAAAGTACGATGTACTGAGAAACGTGTACATGTCATGTGTAAAGAATCCATATCTCAATTACAAAAAAAAAGTAATACATTGAATTTAACGTCCCAGTCTATTTTATCCTCCTTTATGGTACAAGTAAATTTATTATCGTAATTGCTTTACGCCTTATTATCCCATACATGACGTGTCTTAATAAAATGCATATTTTTTGCTGTCACTGTAGATGACACCTTATGAGTATTTTGCACTTCTTGTATGCACCTTGAACTAAACCATCCAGTTAACAATTATAAATTCATTTTATACTTGATTCATAAACGAATGCAAATTGTAATTATACTCTACGACTAGCTAACATTAAAACTAGTTAACTGTGCGTTCATTTTTTTTTCTTACACATATTACGATATATTACGGCTATAAACTTAATTAACACGTTTAATTATTGTAAATACACAGTACATGTCGTAAATTTACACACTACACAACGCTAGTAAAACTATACGCCATTAATTTACTTTTCCTCGACTTTTGAATTATTTATATGCGTCTCTTATTTAACATCCGCCATCCCTTAATTTTATTTCCAAAATTTAAAATGCCTTCATCCAAAATGTTGCTATGTCAACTAAATCACAATATCACATGTTTAAAAATGCAAATTTGCATTAATAAAATTTTGATATTTTGTAATTTTTTTTCCATTTTTACAAAATTAAGCTTAAATTTACAAAAATTATAGAATTTAAATATGAAAACCCATTAAAAATATTATATTTTTGGTAAATTCGTTATACTAAGAATTATATGGATTCTTGTTATAATTCACAACCCCAATCTTTATACATAGAAGTGGTATAGAAGGTATAGCAGGGGTGGTCAAACATTTTTCTCCGAGGGCCACATAAACATCTCTAAAACTTTTGGAGGGATGCAAAATGTTATATAATTGCTCAAATTTGAGCACAGTCGCAGTTATTTTAGTAAAACTCATTTAAATTTTGTGATATAACTAAAATTATAATATTTGTATACAAAATCAACAAAATTGTAACGAAACACGCTAAAATTAAACAAATTTTTTTTTAAAATCGTCTAAATTCTGCCGAAAATTACTCAAATTTGAGCTCAATTCCAGCTTGTTTGCTGATTGCAATAACTATTATCTACATTTTGATAAAAATTAATCAAAATCAAAATTTTCTTCTAAGTGTGATTTTGACCAAAATTATTGCAACTCTAATCAAAATAATCCAATTTCTACAAAAATTATTATAATTTAATCAAAATGATTTTAATTTTAATGAAAGTCATTTAATTTTGACCAAAATTTACCCAAAATTATCTCAATTTTGACAAAAACCGTTTAAATTTAAAATTTTTAAATTCATAGCATAAAGTTCTTGTCTTTTTCAAAAACATTTATTTTTATTTTTCCCAACGTTATATCTCCCATTGGTTTTTAAATAAAACAATTAGGCAAAGAACTAATTTGTAGGAAAATGTGTCGGCTTTAAGTGGGCCTAACAAGTTTTCTTCGAGAGCCGCGGGCCGTAGTTTGCCTACTCCTGGATTAGAATAATGATTAAAAGTGGACTAGGTATATATAATAATAAAGACGATATGTCTGAAACGCCAACTCGGGTCTAAAGGTCTTTAAAAAAGTCTTATGGCTAGACGTTCCCCGATCATATACGAGGGGTGAAAAAAATTATTGAAAATGTCCCGTTTTCTCAAAAAAGAGGGGCAAATTTTTCACGTTTTACGACCAACGGTACGCCGTCCTTTTGAAATTGACTTCGCTACGCTATACCTCGAGAACCGCACCACTTGAGGAATGCGGAAAACGGCATTCGATCGGGCTTGACGAGAACCCCCTATTATGAAAATTTCGTTTGTTAGTTTTACTTTTTAGGGGTAGAAAAAGATATTTTTTTTGGATCGTTTTTAGGGGTCCACGACTGAATCGCAGTTTTTAAAGCACGAAGATCTGCTTCCCGCTTGGGTTCAGAACTGGTGCACAATTTGAAATAATTAAAAATTTAAATTTCATTTCTGTCCTTTTCCTATGAATTTTTGAATTTCAAAATTTTTTTCGCCATGTTTGAAAAACGCAAAATAGGGGTTGCATGCCACTGCCTTTATTTTTCCAAATAATTCTGCCATAATTCGACGGAGGCGAGTCGGTTTTATAGAAAAGCGCCCTACACCTTGAAGACGCCTTTATTATCAACCCCAAAAAAATATATTTTTACCCCCAAAAAATAAAAATTTTTAAACAGTTTTTCCTTCATTTGCTTACCGCGACAATTTTTCTTAAATTTTATTTTTTCTTTAGTTATACAATGCGCCTTTTAATTCTCTTTCTTCCCATCTACTCGGTTTTTTTAACACCCATATTTCGTCCAATAAAAATATAAGGTAAAAAAATTCGCGGTGCGTCTAAAATTCTCCAGAAATAACAAATATGTGTACTACTCTCTCTCGCACATGTCGTTTTCCATATGACTCACTCTTTCGCACTCATTGCATTATCTTCAGTAAAAAGGTAACGACGAAAAATGCATTGAAACCATCCGTATAAGCGTGTAACACCCGACAAATTAAGTGGTTTCCAATAATAAATAATGTACGTGCTTTAAATTTTATTTTAAACACCCTGTACATATAACATGAATATTGCATGGCAAGTTATTGAATTTGCAATATATTTCCATGCGATAAGAATAGGTGGACGGCTTTTTCATATGCGATTTGGGAAACACCTGTCATGTTCGAATCTAGGCTAAAATTTTAATATAAACTGCAACGTGTAAATTTCCATTTCGTTAAAAACTTTTTTGAATTGTGATTGAAATCACGTACACAAGTAGGTTCAAACATTCTCTATCCAATTAAAAAATATATAAATATAAATTTAAATTCAAGTGGGTGGTTCGCATAGAAAATTGCGCAAAGACAAAATAACCATTTCAGTAAGCGATGTTAAAATAAAATTTATTACAAAAAAAAAATAAGATAAGAAGTAAAAGAATGCGTAATGTAATTGATTTTTGCACAAGTTGATTGATTTTTCTGACGAAATGAGGTATTGTGTATATTTTTCAGCTGATAATATTTTTATCGTTTGGACACTAATAAAAATACTTTGATAATAATTCCGAGCGCAACTTACGTGCAATAAAACAATATGATAATGATAATAAAACTATGACGCGGAAACATGTCTTTTATTACGACATAGTGATATAATGTTTTTTATTTTTTGACTACATAGTTTTATGCACATGGAATTTATTTAAAATTTTCTATTTAATGTAGTAATTTTTCCCATATCTAATATAATTATGTGAATATTATTATTAATTGTGAATCATTTTTAATTTTATTGTTACTGTGAGGCTAATCCCATGTGAAGCTGCTGTTCCCCATGGGGCGCCTTGCTAGGTGATGGATAGGGGAATGCTGCGCAGATATGGGTGGTATCGGGAAGTAAAATATTCGGGCTTAACCAAAACCAGCACTACTATGACTTTCCTACAATGGGCGGCTGGGAATCGACCTCTTCCTTGTTACAGTGCGTAGAACAGCCACTAAAAACGGATGTACGCCAACGATATAGGAATTTAGAAGGTTAGATCCAGGTCAATAGGTGAGCCGGCAAAGCCTCTTAAGCCATGCGCCATTAGGAGACAGTACAATACCTAATTTCAAGTAACGAAAAAGTCAAACTTAAGAAGGCATCGTTTTTAAAAGTTGCCTCAAGCGCCACAATTAATTGGTCAGCCCTAGCAAGAAGAAACCATTGAATTAAAAATCCTCTACGGATATCCTTTTTTTTTCTATAATAGGCCTATGGCCTATTTCTTTTTCTGTTTTCTGTTTTCAGTATGGTTGACTCGAGTTGTCGCACCACTTTTTTCTTGGTCGCCCTATTTTTTTTCCTACGGAAGATTTATCTCTTGCTATTTTCACCATTCGATGGCGATGAGTTTGTTCCTATGTCTTTTCCGGTGGAGCACCCATTTATTGATGTCTACCTTGCACATACGTCTGATATTTTCGCATCTTTATCTGTCTAGTAGTGTTTTACCTAAAATTTGTTGTAATATTTTTATTTTTGTTGTTTCCGTGATCTTCTTAGTTATCATTGTTTTCGAGGTAAACGTCTTTATTGCTTTTATCGTCGCCTTCTAGATTCGCACTTTTATTTCTTGTCTTAACTATTTGTAGCGCCATATTAGCTGGTTGAGGCTGCCTGTTACATCAGGAGTGGGCAAACAACGGCCCGCGGACTACAAGCGCCACTCGCAGAAAATTTGTGCGGCCCACTCGCAAGCGGCATCCAGTGCCCACTAAGATTTAAGAGGGGTTTGAAGTGAGATTTCTATAAGAACCCTGGTTTAACGAGGACCAAGTAAGAGGGAGAAACAAAATAGTGTCACAAAAATATAGGATACGTAAAAAGTAAAACGTAAACTCGGCTTTAATGAATTTATTCCATAATGTAGCTTAGCTTATAGTCCGAACTTAAATTTATTTGTATGAGACAACGTAAGCTACAAAAAAAATCCAATATTCAATAAAGCGAATTTTTTGCTCACACGATATTGAAATAAACGCCATGGGCAATTAATCAAAATAAAAAATTAGAGTAAACTTCACGCCACATTCGCTTTTAAAGCATTAACAAGTTTACGCAGGTTGTCACAAGGAATTTTGACGCCATTTTAAAAGCGTAAGGACGCCAACACATTATATTGAAATGTACATCGAGTGTGCTCTGATGTGGGTGTAAGCGATTTCCACTCCCACATGGACACCCCGAAGAGCTACACGTCCGGGCGCTTTTATAAAATAACGAGAGCAAAATATTATTTTGTGCGAATCCAAGAGAAAATTTTATTTATTTGTTACTCCCACAACAAGGAAATGTGAGAATTTTCATTTTCTCGATTTATCGATTTTATAAGAGGCGTCAAATGTAATTTACATGTTAATTAAAATTACTTTTTTTCTATTTTCTTTTTATATATTTGTTACTTTGGATTATTTTTAATAATAATAATAATAATTATCCTGTCATGTCAACTTCATGACAATATTGGGGTAAATCGAGATCTCAACAAGAATTTATAGTGATTTACCCTAGAACTCTTAGAGTATATGTGCGGTGCCCATAGGTGCAATCTTCTTCACTTCTTTAGTTAGCCAGGGTAACCAGGAAACATGGTGAGATTTTCATCCAGTCCTTTACTTCGTTCCCAATGCTCCTACTATTATTGGCATTTTTCTACTTTACAGTTCCACATCCTACTGATTATCTCCAGGTTCTTGTATTTACAAATTTTCTCACTTTCCTTTAACTTGATGTTCGAATCATCTGGGATAGCCACATTAATCAGTAAGCAGATTCTGTCTTTTTTATTAAGTACCACTATGTCTGGTCGATCTAAATCGCAGACCGAAGATGGTTTACACGTCTTAAAAGCAATTTTTATTTTTATTATATAATTTTTTTTTTCGTATAAAAGGCTTGATGAAATTATGGTAATGAGTGCGAAAGAGTGAGTCATATGGGAAAAAACATGTGCAAGAGAGAGTAGAAGATACACATATTTGATATTTCCAGATAATTTTGAGCGTACCGAGAATTTTTTCATCTTTTATTTTTATCGGACGAAATATGGGTGTTAGAAAAAAACTAACTACATTTAGCGATTACTACATCTTCTTTTACTTCGAAAATGAATTTTCAAGTTTTTTTTTAAATAACTTCATTCTTATCAATTTAAATTTTTAGATGCACACTTTATAGGAAAAGTTGAAAACTGTTCCTTGATATTTTGTTTGTATTTTTATATTTTTAAATTGATAAAGAGTTGTACATCCTGAAAACTAAAAAAATTGTTTTAGTTAACAAAAGTTCTGTATGAAATTTTTGCGACGTGTACGAGGAAATTAATTAATCAACGTGAATGTTTCAATGCAAAATGATAAAGCGTCGGTGGCGTTTTAAATGTCGTTTATCATAGAGCACAGAGCGGCGGAGTTTGTCATGGCAACGGGCGAGTTTAAAGTGCATTCGTGCTGCGGACAGGAGAACCGGGCGGAGGTAGACTTGAAACAACTCGTCAAAGATTATTTTTGGACATTTTCATTATGAATTGCATCGAATTGGAAGGCTGAAAAGCTTGTTAATGGAAATATTTGAAAACTAATTTTTATTAATGTCGATGAGTGCCAATCAATTTGGCACGTGTCAAGTACAGATGTAGTTTATAGGTTCCCTTCAATGATTAAAGCACTTCAAATTTAACAACTTAAAGGGATGTATACACCTAGTGTTTAAAACTATGTGATCGCTGACATAAATTTTTCTTAATTCTTCTTGAACTCGACTACGTGTTATTAAAAATTGGTTGTTTTTACCAGGCGTACGCCTTGCTCCTCTTTAAATCAGTCGCCTTTTTAACACTTTTAATGAGTTCATAAACAGTCCTCAAGAAAAGGAACAGAAACGTACATAAATAATAAAACATACAAAGAGGTAATAGATTAGTAAAGAAAGATGCAGAAAAAATAGGCGTGGAAAAAATTGTGTGAAGAACCTGAAGGAGACATATGGGGTCATTATCATCATCATATGCAGCCTTGTTCACACCACTGCTGGTGTTAAGCCTCTTCTCTGCCTGTAATGCTGTCAACTTACATTACATATGGGGTACCGGATACAAAATTGTGACGGGAAAAATATTACCAGAGAAATACAAATCACATGCGGATGACCAGCTGAAGAAGCGAGGAGCCTTTCCTGGAGTGAAAAATTATGCAGGATATGAAAAATTGATGAGGTAGGGGAGGGGCTGTCGGAAACCAAATTTGGGTGTATGGAGTGAAAATCGGTCACGGACGCAAGGGAGATGAGGAAATAACAGATAAGGTGAAGAAATATAAGAAATGACTTCAATTGTGGCAGGTCATTATGGACGGGTTAAAGGGGAAGGCCCAAAAATCAAACTTTTCCAAACCCTTTTAAGGTATATCAAATGAGTAATGTGTTTTTTAAAATATTCCACATCTAAACGAAATACGATTTTTTCACTAAAACCTGTTAAAATAATACAATTTTAATTAATTAAGTGTTTAATTGACGCGGTTAAATTATTGTTGCTGTATACCCTCAAAGATTATTAATTTGCACATTTCGTGTTTCCTATTAATTAAATAAAAAACCGTTAAAAGTTGTTTTTTGGTGACACATGTTTTGAATGTAGAAAATTTAGCTACTTCATCAGTTGTACTTACCAAACTTTTCACTAATAAATTTTATTTTATTGGAGAAAACAACAAATTTTTAATTTTTTAACAACAACAACCGTTTAGTAAATATCAATAAAACTATGCAAAATCAGATCCAAAAAGTCGAAATTACACAATTTAAAAATTTGAAACGATAGGTACCATTTAATTTTATATTTGTAATATTTTTAATTTATTATCCTAGTTAATTTCCATAAGATCACGAGTAAAAAGATGGACTTTCAAACATATCCGTTACTATTATTAGAAACATAACTATATTTCATTAAATATCAACCAATTAGGTTGGCGGTATGTCTCTGCACATTTTTGTTGTAAAGTATATGTTGGCAACAACTGTGATAGTGACATCCGTCATTTTTGATTGATATATAACCTTTATCATTAATTGTCAGATATAAATAAATAACAAATAAATAAATAAATAAATACAAGTCTCTGTTACTTAAAAAAAATTCAATAAAATGTTGCTTATAAAAAAGTGTTGGGAACAAAATTTATTGCAAATTTATTTTTAACCACTTTTGCACTGTTATAATTTTCCATAAACTTGATAGTTTTTGAAATATTTAAACTGGAGCAAAAAAATTCCATTCATTCTGGGATAATTTAATTTTTTTACGCCGACCGAACATGATTTACACGTCTTAAAAGCAATTTTTAGTTTTATTATATAAATTTTTTTCTCGTATAAAAGGCTTGATGAAAATTATGACTATGAGTGCAAAAGAGTGAGTCATATAGAAAAAAAACGACATGTGCGAGAGAGAGAGAGAGAGAGAGAGAGTAGAAGATACACAAATTTCTTATTTTCTGAGAATTATCAGCGTACCAAGAAATTTTTTATCTTAAATATCGGACGAAACATGGGTGTTAAAAAAAATTGACTACATATAAAGAAAGAGAATAATATGGTCAAAAAATAAAGAAAAGTTAAGGTTGCGGTAAGGAAATTAAGGGAAAACTGTTGCAAAAATTTCGTTTTTTTGATGATAAAAATAATTTATTTTGGGGTTATGACATTTCTCAATAAAATTGACTCCTGTTCGTCGAATTA
>JARJDX010067825.1:0-16195 GCA_030264735.1 Gymnusa sp. GC000175 | reverse complement strand
TTTAAACTTATTAAAAAAAAATTATTTATATGTAATTTTTCTTACTTTCGGGTTTAGGTCGCGTATTTTTATTGGTTGTTGCCAACGTTTCGCTCGCCATTGCAGGGAGCATTCTCAAGGCGGAAAAGTCCGATGACTGGCGATGGCGAGCGAAACGTTGGCAACAACCAATAAAAATACGCGGCTTAAACCTGAAAGTAAGAAAACTGGCATCGACCTCAGTCGCGAAAGTCTAAACTCTAAATGTATTTACATTTTTACATATTTTTAAAATTCAGTCTTGCAATTATAATTTTTATCCGAATTTTATAATAAACAGAAAAAATTTAAACATTTTATTATAGCTACGAGCAAGTGTTTAAAATATAAACAAAAATCATCAAAACAACTTACATGTTTTATATTTTCTCTAGCCATTTTCTATACATTTAACTATTTCTCTTTTTTCTGACCTTTATAAAAAGCATTTGATTTGCCATAAAATATTTTTATGAGGCCAAGAAGTTAAGCAACAGGTGAATACATAAATGGTAATAAAGAAAAAGTTTTTGCACTTAATATAAGTTCAGATATTTTTTAAACAGTCGTTTGATCGTAAAAAAAAATAATTTGAATGAATAAACGTTTGATATGTTAATATGTTAAAGAAGTTAAAAACTTCTGATGGATTTTATAACAAGTATTTATTTTTTATTTTTAACAAAGTATAAAGAAAATATTTGGCATCCACAGAAGCATTTCATAAAAAGTTATATGGACCACGGAACCGGCTGTGATGTTCAGTGAACATTTCATATATTTCTCCTGGAAATGTATTTTTTTGGTCAAACTACAGTTTCCTCGCGTCTGCACTAGTTCTGCAAAAGTTCAATTTAAATTGATAAAAATTCCTTTGTGTAATCCTTTTCGCATTTTACAATAGAGAATTTGTAAAGGAGCTCTATTATTTCACTTCATGGACTTTCCTACTATTTTCTGGAATTGAAATATTGGTAAAATGTTTTACTTCATTGATCGTAATATCTCTTTAGATGATGATACTGTTACGATCTCAAATAATATTGGAGAAGTGGTCGAGAATAATAAAAATATTAAAATCGTTTTTCACATTTTGCATTGACATACAGTGAGCGAAGCGTCATTTAAAATACAACTAGTGGCTTGGTGCCAATTCGGGTGTTTTCTGCACTTTAAAAACTCTCGAAGTTTTATTAAACACGGCTTGAAATATTTTTTGACATATTTAACCCCAAATCAAGTTGGTGGTTTAACGTTTCTCAGTTTCGCATTAAGTTTGTATGTTATATTAAAATTGACGTTTAATAAAAGAAGTTATTTGTTTGATTTGGTTTTTTTGTCGTTTAAAAAAGTATAGTATGTATTGCGTTTTATAAACTACTCTAGACACTCGTTTATTAAACACTCGTTGCACTGCGCGTCACTCGTGATTGACTTAAAGCTTTTGGGTGCAAGTCCAAAAAGTGATTTTTGGAGTGCGTAGTATTGGATCATTAGGTAACAACCAATGACAACAACACTTAGAAGAGAAATACAGTATCCACTTTGCGTCGCAAGTTAACAGCCAATGAAGAAAGCATTTATTTTCATTGCGTGGTAAATTTTCCAAAAAAATTGGTAAGATGGTGTGATTTGTTATTATTTGACAATTCATGTGCGACCCTAAGTTTCACGTCTTCCCTATCTAGTAATTAACTCACATTACAGCTGTCTGCAAGCTCCAAGTATTGCGCTGAAATTTGCCTTCTGAACTGCTTTAATATTCTCGTTGTGATGTTTGGTCATCACGCTTTGTTCGATCACTTATAGCGTGATCTCCGAACGCAGTATTTACATATTTTTCGCGCCGTGGCAGTTGATCTCATTGACGGTCAAAATCCCGAAAGGTTAAAATTTCGACAGTTCACAATCGCGACAGACTAAAATCCCGACAAGACAAAATTCCGCCAATCAAAATGCCGACAAATAACTTATAAATACAATGCATTCCAAATAAAAAAAATCGTCAAAGATGCAATATGGTAAAAAAGGACTAGACAAAGATAATGTATTATAGTAAAAGATAATGTATTATAGTAAAAGATAATGGGCGATACCCCGACGATAAACGAAGATAAGTGCAAATTTTCACGACTTTTCACCGCTGACATATTGTCTCACAATTTACATTCTTTCGATGCACGTTTTTCCCCATGAATTAGACTTTTTATTCTATTCTTGAGATTACACTGCTCTTTTTGAAATTCCTCTATTTTATAATAGAGGGCAACATAGTCCCGTACAACAAAATTTTCTTTCTTCTTTGTTTTCACATTTTTTTAGGTTCGTCGAACTCCAAATTTCTTTTATTTAATTGTCGGTATTATTATTACCGGGATTTTATTCTGTTGGGATTTTGATCTGTCTGGATTTTAACCTTTCGGGATTTTGATTGTCGGGATTTTAACCTTTCGGGATTTTGATCTGTCTGGATTTTAACCTTTCGGGATTTTGATCTGTCTGGATTTTAACCTTTCGGGATTTCGATTGTCGGGATTTTAACCTTTCGGGATTTTGATTGTCGTGATTTTAACTGTTGTAATTATGACCCGTACCCTTAACTTGTGACGGTTAAAATTAAAATTGGAAAATTAAAAATCAATGGAGAAATATATAACCTCTCAACAAACTGAAGTCAATTTGTCCACTTTACTTACAAAGGAAATTATCAATTAAACTTTAAATTAAGTTTTCATTTGACTTGCGTGAAATTATAATTTTAATATAACACTTGAAGCGAAGAAACTTTTACAATACCAACATCCGAAAAATTATTTTAACTAATTTAAAATTAAAAAGTAAATAAACAAATAAAAGCGTTTTCATGTTCAATTACTTGCTACTAGCTCTTCTCACATCTTAAAATGTCTTGGCTTAAATTAATAAATATCAAGTGTATTTAATTAGACCCCTTGAAAAGGAAATGAGTTAATTAAATATGTAGACATCTAGGTGGCTATGATTCAATTTAATACGAGTAACTTAGAACTTGTCTTCATGTTTACCACGAGTAAGAATGTTTCATACACATAAAGTACTGATAAAATTAAGTAAATTTTTTATATCGCTCTACGTGATATCACCATTGCTCATTTTTTATTCGCAGTTGTAATAATTGTACCTAGAAGTACGTAAATTATTGCGATATGAAATAAAACGATGTGATAAAAATATTGTAAAAACAACTTTTAAAGCAGAAAATGTAAATATTTATCCATTTATTGTGTAAGAAATCTTACAGTACAACAAACCTTACCACCCTGCAAAAAGCATGTGATAATGTGAAGCTAAAATAAAAACAAGGGTAATGCGTTGTAATTTCACGCATGTTTAAATATTTTTTTTAGGAAGTACGTTTAAAAAACATTATGGTTTAAGCGTTTATTTTTGAAGGAATTACATACCGCAAAAATTTTGCGGAAATGTGTTGAAAGGTGCAACGTACTTGTTATGCAACCATAAAATAATGGTTTCCATCCTTGATATTTTAATGGTGAAGCTAAGCTTAAAAGACTAATAACTTTTAAATTACCAGAAAATATTGATGGTGGCTGCTAGATACTTAGATCGTTTACATCGTTAACTTGCTTATACATGTACGAGGTGAATTTTATAGTTGTTTATAAAAGCAACTTTTTATACATTCTTGCCAACTTTATAAAAAGTAACTATTAAAAAATGTGGAAAAAAATATGGCGCCCATAAATTTTTTGGCGCCATTTTAGATTTATAAGAATTACAATGATATTTGGATTCCTCATAAAAAATGACTCGATAAAGGTTTGGTTTTCACAAAGTCCAGTTTTTGTCGAAAGGCTTCTTCCATCCAGGGTTGCCAGATTTTAAATTGAGTCTCGCGGGACAAAGTAAAAAAAAGTCATTTCATAGTTAGAACCTAACCTAATCTTACCAACTCACCCGCCAATATTCAAAATTTATATACATCTTTTTTCTTTCCTATTAGGAGAGAGTTACATTTTGTAACTGTTTCCATCACTTTTTATGACATTATTGTAATATTTTAATTTCTGTATTACTTGTTTTTATACGAAACATATATGTATATTGCATTATGTTAAAATCAAAATATATTAATTTTTTACATGCAGGACATTTGCATGTTTATCCGGGACGCGGGATTTTTAACTCTTGTGCGGGACTCTCCCGCGCATTGCGGGACGTCTGGCAACCCTGCTTCCATCCATTTCCGAGTCTCATCTCCACGGAGTTTCTAAGGAGGAGATGAACCCTGGAAACCTGAGCAACCTAGGTTGAGGCGTAATCCGTATGAACAGTGCAGCCGAGGTGAAAGAAAGAGGAAGAAGAGATCTTCAGGTGGGTGGAAATCAACTGGAAATTCTAAAAATAAGGCACCGGATTGTACGAACGGAAACGACTAATGCAATAAAAAAACGACAAATGGCGGAAGGTGCGAACCCTACCTCAACCACAGTCTTAAGCAAGTTAAGCTATCACATACAAAATAAAACTAGTGGCCCTACAAGAAATATAGCGGACACAAGAAGACGTGCATAATTTTGGCAGCGAAAACTTCGGCTTTCTGGTGCGCAAGTTACTGAATCAATTACCGCCCACAAAGGAATCTCAACCATACGCATAGACTACTGATTCCTTATTATTTACCTGTTTTCACGCATGCAAGCAGGCCAAAAATAATTTTCTGGGGAAAACGTTTTACAAAGTCCCCAAATTGAATGTTAAACATTCTTAAAGATTACAACGCGGAAAAAGACAATGATGAAACATTTAGTAGGACCATCGGAAATTACAGAAAGTATATTGCATACAAAACATCTAACATAAATATTAAATAAAATATATCCAGTACCTTTTTTAAGCACAAAAAGATAAGATCATGACGCAATGGTCAGTATGAAAATCTAATAGATCCCGTAATGATAAATACTAGATATTTCTTAAATGTTTTAGAAGTTAAAAGCTGCAAGTACAAAAGTCAAATATTAACAAAAAAGAGACTAGCTGACAGTGGAACCTTGACAATTTAATAGCAAAGAATGAGGCGATATATTTTTAACAGGAAATAACCCATTGCAATGACCAACATTGCGTGTAAAAAAAGCGCAAACAAAATCAGATGAAAAAATACCAGGCGCAAAGATATTCTTCACTTAAAGGGCATTTCTGTAGTTATTGGAAGTCCAGTCCGTACGCGATTTAGGCAACTCCAAATTTTTATGTATGACTGGTTTGATTGAGTCTATCTGACTGTCGGTTGAAGATCAATCTCGACTTCTACTCTTCGATTAGGTTATAGGACACGAGAATTTTATTCCATATGGGCTTTCTGGACTTGAACCTGGTGCGCGATATGTGTATA
Organism: Gymnusa sp. GC000175; assembly: GCA_030264735.1. Classification (NCBI taxonomy): domain Eukaryota; kingdom Metazoa; phylum Arthropoda; class Insecta; order Coleoptera; family Staphylinidae; genus Gymnusa; species Gymnusa sp. GC000175. Next base: position 10,779 of record JARJDX010067825.1, on the reverse strand, counting down.
TATATAAGTGTAGTGTTTGGTGTATTGAAAGTTTCCGTGTTTGTGATGGGTAGTTTAAATAGCCTATTCCCGACTTGTTGCTTGCTGTATTGTTAGGTCGGAGTTGATGTTGTTGTGGATAGGGAGTCATAGGAAAGGTGTAGATTTTAAGGATCCTGATACTATGCTGGTTGTTTAATTGAGGTATACAATAACCTGCCTTCAAAATAACAAATCTCCCGGGAAAGATCATATAATCTAAAATTTTGTACAATAAAAACTAAAAATAAGTCTAATACTAATGTTAGGGATGTGATGCCATGAGCAATTACGTGACGATTGGAGTAACGCTTTTTTAATACCAATATACATTATGGAAAGAATTTAGAAACTAAAGAGGCATTTTTTTTAAAAGTTTTTTGTTGCGTACATACCAGCCAAGAGGATGAACGTGTACAAAAAAATATAAGAAGATCACCAGTAAGGTTTCCGCATAAATAGATCAACGACTAACCAGATCTTCTGCATTCCCAACACACTAAAGGAATGCTGGAAGCATTGCTTCGCAACTCACCAATTATTTTTTAATATCATTTCCTGATAAATCAATTATTTAATATCATATTTGGGTACCAGCAAAACTAGGTAAATTAACCAGAATGACATTGAGAGGTACTAAATGTACGCTGTAACAAATAATTTGTAACATCTGGTCTGTCGCAAGAGAATGCTGCATTAACTATTTTGTTTAATTTTGCTTTTCAAAAAGCAACATTAACTAATTGTCATTGTCATGTGGTTAAAGGCTTTGGTAGGCTCTGGGATCGTTTCAAGAATTCTTTATTTTTTGGTATATAGTTTATCTAACAGTATTTTCTTATTAGAGGTTAAACATTTGGCTGTGTATACAGTTTCCTGTCGGATGACTTAATTTATTTATGGGCTACTACATTCATTTTCTATACGGGGCGCACATTAACAATGTTTAACACGTGATCCTCACGTAATCTCCTCGACAGAGGCGTTTGGTAGAGCTCCTTTTGCCGGATTCAGTGAATTTTGTGACGATTCGAAGAACTTTGAATAAGAGTATATGTAAAAATGTCAAATGACGACTATCGGCTGAGGGCATTATAGATGTTCATATCCATTTGTTTACGCGCGCTCCGCCTTAAAAATGACTGTAGTGCAGTTAATTTTTAATTTAATGTCTGTCTTTTTAGAGAAGTTGTATTCAATTACTTCCCCCAAGAATTTAAATTTGTCGACTTTCTTTATTTTTCCGTATTTTATCTCCACTTTCTTATGAGCTGATTGTCAAAAATTCTGCTTTTAAACGAGATCACTAGATCTGTCTTTTCTGCTTCTTATTTTAGGAAATTGGTTTATTTTGTTGCCGTCTCCGTTAAGTCTGAGGTAATAGTTAGACCATTCTCGAACCAAACTCTAACATTTTCTCTTCAATCTCCTAATACTAAGACTTATTTTTGGAATATTATTTTAGAGTGAGTATTTTTTAACGTTTGATTGATTCTCTTTTTTTATTATATGAACCGAAGTTTTGCAGGATTTTAAAAATCTCTTTAAATTTATCAACACTTTATTTATTTATTTATTTGTTGGTGTATGTTTACAATACCTAAAACAAATATACTTGAAATAATGTCGCAAAGACCTAAAAAACTTTTTTTATTTATAATTTCTAAAGATAATTAAAATATGAATTAGTCAAGAAATATTTGGTTGATTCTTGTTGACAGAAAAAAAATTTGTACAACAATTAACGCATAAATTTATCAACATACCACATATATGTTTTGAATGCTTACATAAATATTGTTTTGTCTGCATGCATCGTATTTCACATATAAACTAGCTCTATGTCACGCATGCACCTTACATTGTGATAGTCTTAAAATTTATCTAAAATTATTATACATTTTGAGTGTTAAAAGAGAAGTTTAAAATGTAAATATAAGGAATTTAAGTGATAATTTTTATAATTAAACGAATTATACATAGCTACGGAGCGATTATAATGTTAAAATGGTATTGTAATAAATATGTATTGTATGCATAAATTAGGTTATTTAATGAATTTTTGGGTAGTAAATGAAGGAATTGTATGGTTTCAAGGATAATTATATAATTCAAAATGGTGAATTATATTGAAATTCAATTTAAACAAAGTAACAATAGTTTCATCAAAATATATCTGGCGCTGTGGGTGTAATTTGCTAGCAACTTGTGAGATTTCATTTTATGCCACATGCAGATAAAATCAACTTAAATTCACATTAATATGCCATAAGCACAATGCGCAGTTAATTAATAAGTCATTTACTAGACTAACGTTCGAGAATATATCTTACCTTTAATATAATCATAAACGAAATCACCAAGTCTAGACATATTATTCATTCATATAACAAATACTTTGTTAAATAAAATGGGCGCATATTATTATAAGTCATTAGATAATGTATTCTGAGAAATGATTTAATTAGTAAATAAAAGTAATTACTTTTACTTTTTGGTATATACGTAAAATTTGTGCATAGAATGCGTGATATTTTGCCTAGTTTAGTTAACAATTTTATGATGATTCAATCAAAAATATTGTCGTTTTATGTAAAAGTTTAAAAAAAATTGTAAGCGCTAAATTTTAGCGTGATAATCAATATCGTCGAAGCGAGTTCAATAAAATGTACTCTAATCAAATGCAAAATCAGTGACATGAGCTGCCATGTAAAAAAATATAGACACAAATTACAAACAAAACAAAAAATATTACTCGATGATAGATTGCATGTGTATGTATATAAAATTGTGCACGAGTGTAAAATTTCAAACAATTTTTTTCATATTGTTTGTACTAAAAAAAAATATATAAATCATATTTTCTTTTTGATAAATAATATTTATGTACCCAGTAAATTCAATGCATAAATAAATAAAGACATATTTAGATGAAAATAAATATGGTAATGCATTATTTCTCATAAAAACTTTCCACTAAAGTACGTCATTTGAAAAAAACAGTTTTTAAAGCCTGATTTGCATACTCATATAATATATGAAAGGATTTTGTTCCAGGAATTACTCAAGAATTGTTCATTAACGCCTTAATATTTTATTTCTGCGAAACGTATCATATCTTTAAAAAGAAAGAAGGTCAAATTTATTGGCGCATTAGAAAATTATTTAAATGATTTTTAAATAAACATTATTTTTTGTTTTTTGTTATAATTACGGAAAAATATGACTTTTTAGAAAATCGCCATTTTCAGTTTTTTTAATAATTTCTTAACAGTGTGTAATTTAAAAAAATTTTCAGTAAAACCCAAGTATCATATAAATCCACACAACATTGTCCAATGAACTAAGTCTCATCAATTTCTAATAATAAGAAAGACACCCCTAGTAGGCTACTTAATTTGGACCACCCTGTATATTCTGCAACAAAATTTACGTCAAGTAATAATTATAAAATGTTCTTAAATATATTTATTTTATTCCAAAAATTAAATTGTTCTCAAATATTTTGTTGGGTTTATGTATTTCTAAAATTTTTACATTTTCAGTTTTTTTTTTAATAATTTCTTAACTGTTTCTAATTTTAAATTTTTTTTAGTAAAACCAAAGTCTCATATAAATCTACACAACATTGTCCATTTACCTAAGTTTCATCAATCTTTAATAATAAGAAAGACACCCATAGTAGGCTACTTAATTTGGACCACCCTGTATATTCTGCAACAAAATTTAAGTCAAGTAATAATTGTAAAATGTTCTTAAATATATTTATTTTATTCCAAAAATTAAATTGTTCTTAAATATTTTGTTGGATTTATGTATTTCTAAGATTTTTACATTCTCGAAGAGGAAAAGTTTAGCAATGGTGCAAAAAAATGAAAGGTTCATGAGATGAGGACGTTTTAATATTCTCTGAGCAGCAATTAACCATTTTTGACAATATATGTGTGTGTGTTTGTATATGTGTATAAAAACTGGAAGAACTAAAAATAAAACAATAAATTGGGTACTAAATTATGTAGATTAACTGTTTTTGTATACAAATTTGAATAACCATCAAATTCCCATTTTCCTCTTGTGACGTTACATAAGGAGGGAGCAAGGTAACCTGTAAAATACAAATTCACATCTACCAACCTTGCGTACAATTGCCCTAAATTTTCATGTGTGATTTAAGTAATACCACTAAGTCTTTCTAAGTAACAATTGGTAACTAGCGACTGGGAATTAAACATTGAACCTTATGGGCCGAATTTAAATGCTATATTAATAAGCCAGTGGGCCGTTATTTTAAAATTTAATTCACATTTTTTAAAAAATTGAAATTTAATAATACACAATTCCAGAAACAGGATTCGAGGTTAATTCAATTTTAATTGCTTAAATATTGCCTCAAATAATCTTTATATCAAAGCTTCTTTTGATGAAAGTTTAAATCTAAGATAGTTCATACCTAATATTATAAAAACCAAACTGTGCCGAAAAACAAAGTCCTTGAGGTAATAGTACAGCTCCACATATCCACTTACTTTTGAAAACTTAAATGAAAGTGACCTTCTGTCAAATATTTTAAAAGATGGAGGCTGTCGGCATCCCCATTTGATAGGAGGTTGGAATGCCTTATTAATTGTCAGCTGATTATGACAGCATGTCTCAGCCACTTGATGGAAATAAATTCAATAAAATTTTGCTAAGCGACAAACTAAGATAAGTTCTAAAACTGTTAATGTTTAAAAATATGATAAAAACATAATTTTTTGTTTAAGTTTAGTCGTCTGGGCTGTAGAGAGGATACACACAGACTGACACACACACAAAAACATAGACACAAAGACAGACAGACACACACAAAGACAGACAGACAGACAGACAGACAGACAGAGAGACAGACAGACACACAGACACCACTTTAAAAATAACTTTATCTGGATGAGGAGAGTCTAAAACGGATATTTCCGCAAAAATCACGATTTCGAAAATTTTCGCGATTACGGTACTATACTTCGTAAATTAAAGTAAAATTTGTATTTTTAATATTAAGTTTATTGTTTATTTTTTTCAGGTCCGTCCAATGTAAACTCAAAACTTTCGAGGAACCCAAGATACGCGGAAGACAAATTAAATAACGTTGGTGGTTGGTACTTACTGTGGAAGTTTTCGTTTCATCCTCTGCCACTTGTGTGAACTGAATGTTTATAAAATTGTTAGTTGTGTATAAACGAAGAGATTTTTATTTTAAATCTGTTTGCAAAAAAGTAATTTTTTCAATGAGCAGTCAAATTTCATTATAAACCATAAATTAATTTAAAATTTGAATATTTTTCTCTACTAACCAAACTAAAATTATCACGTTTTTTTTATTTTCAATTTATTTAACTTTGTTTCTTTATTCTTAATTAAATATTTATTTTGGGAACAATAACCTACGTATTACACACAAACAAATTTACCAACAGCAATCTTTTAATTTTGTTTTTACTTAAAAAAATATTTTTTCTTAGAGTAAATACAAATATTTATTTAAAATAGAGGTATTTCAAATGGTAAATCTATTTTAATTTTTAAAATTTTAAAAAGGAATTTATAAAATGATTTAAAACTGAAAAATTTTTGAAAAACATTTTTTATTAAAACAAATTTAAATGTAGAGAAAGAAAATAAAAGAAAATATTTGGAATTTAAAATCAAAGAATTATTTATTATTTGATGATAATAATAATAATAATATTTATTTATTTATCTACGTCCTCAGTGGCCCCTTCTTTTCTCAATTCTATTTTTTAACCAAATAATTAAATTGAAAAGTTTTTTGCATGGTCCGAAAGACCATGCTTTTTCTTTAAGCGGCCAATAGCCAAAGTGGCTGACGCTGCAAAATTTAACACACATAAATAATAATAATAATAATAATCCATCCATCAAAAATGCTACAATTCCCAAAAATAAAAGATACAGAAATATTCCAAAATTACAAAACCAACCACAAGGAGTAGAAGAAAATGGAAACCATAAGATCCTATGGGACTTCTTACTACGAAAATGTAAGGAAATAAAACATAATAGACCAGATATAACATAGACAGACAAGAAAAATAAAATAACATATCTAATAGATGTAGAAATACCCGTAAACAACATGGAAAAGAACGAAAAAAACAAGACAAATACGTCCCCTGGCATACGAAATAAAAAGTAGATGGCAACAAAAGGAGATTAAGATTATCCCCATCATCATCTCCGCAACCGGAATTGTCCCAAAGGAGACGATAAAAAGTTCCTAAAGGCCGAGGATACCCTAGCTATAGCCTAAACCCTAAAGTGTAGTACTTCTTAATACATGAAGAATAACTATTGCATTTCTAAACCAAAAATAATCAAATAACCGCACTAAGCGCTTGGGTACATATACCCCGTGCCTAGCCTCTTTCGAAAAAACAAAATAAAGTTTTAAATATTTAGGATAGATAATCAAAAATTATGTTTCTGAAAAGGAAGCTATCAAATCAAGAATAAATAAATTGAAACGAGCCTACCAACGCACGAAGAACGTATAAAACAAAAAGTACATTTCAATGAATGCCAAAATAAGATTCTATACAACGGTTATACGTCCAGAAGCATTGTATGCAGCGAAAACTTACAAAAATATGTTTTAGCGGAAAAACTAAAAATTAAAAGCGCAGAATTATGAGAAAGATCCTTAAACCAGTGAAATAAGGAGAAGAGTACCGAAGAAGACGTAACTCAGAATTATAAACACACATAAAGAAAATATAAGATGTAATAAGAGAAAGAAGATTATCAGATTGACAAGAAGAATATTGTAAGAAGCAAAAAAAGTGAATAGTTGGGCAAAAGAGGCAGAAAAAGATATGAAAGAACTGTAAAAAACTCTAAACGACATAAGAAAACGATCTCCACTGAAAAGAAGACTACAAGACAGGTGAAATTCCAAGAAAAGCAAAAGTCAATACGGAAATATACCTGGACAGATGAAAGAAGGGAAAAATGATGAAAGAAATGTGGAAGAAGTAAAGAGAGTAAAGGAAGAAAATGAAGTCAACGTAAAAGGTAATCGCAAGGGCTCAAACGAAAAAAAAAATGTAATCTTAAATCTAATATTCACTCGAGAAATAAAACCGCTGCCATTATCACCTAAGATATTTCAATAGCAACTTCCACTCTCGGTGTTATTAAATGGACATGTACCTTTTGATAGAAAAGTTAGAACAATGCTTACAACACCTAAGCTTTTTCAATACCAACTTCCACTCTTGGTGTTATTAAATGAACACGTACCTTTTGATAAAAAAGTTGAAACAACACTTACAATGCATCGCCTTCACCATCTCCGCAGTTAATTAACAGAATTTATTTATCCCAAAATAATGCAGGTAGAGGTCTCTTTAGTGTTGAAACGCTATGTCGTCAGCCAGAGGAAAGACTATGTCAATACTTCTTGCCCATTGACACTATACAAAGCAATTTGTTACCAGGATAAAAACATCAGCCCATTATTTTTAGGAGAGTAAAAACTTTTTATACATCAAGTCCAAGGCGGGTTAAACGGTTGGAAGGCCAAAGAGCTTTAGGGTAGATTTCTAGCTGCTCTAACTGCAGAAAATATTAATAAAAGAATTTCCATGGAATGGCCTCGAACAGATAAACTATATGGTGAGATGGCAGGTTTCCATGTCTCAATTCAAAATATTGTTATTAAAACCAAGGCAAATCAAAAGTACATCCTAGATCAAAATATTGATTGTAAAACCACCAACTAGTCGATAAAACATATTTGTAGCAGCACCAATTGAGTATCTTCAACGGAATAACAATGTTGCCAAAGTAATTCACCAAGCACTTGCTTTTTTACCGAAATTGAACAACCCAACTATAAAGTGATCGAGCTCATATCCTGTTGGACAGTGTGATCACCACCGACAGATCAGTTGCAGCGAGCAGACCTAACGCTGTTTTGTTCGATAAAACTGACAAAAAAGCTTAATAACTCATGTCGCAGTTCCAAATTGTGCCCACCTTTGCTGAAAAGAAAAGAAAATACCAACATTAAGCTGTTGAATTAATAGGTATGTACAAATTACGAGAGGATGAAATAATCCCTGTAGAAGTATCTGCAAACGGATTGGTCACAAAATATTGGAAGGTTATAAAGATTTTGCAACTGCATGACAAGCATTTGAAGACCATGCAGAAGGCTGCATTACTACGTACAACAAACGTTGTTTTCAAACCTTGACTAAGCAACTTTTAAATACCCTTTGCTTCAACTTTATGTACAATTAATATTTGTCTTGGGTAATGAAATTACCACGACATTTTTGTAAATAAACAAATATTAAATGTACCACATATACATATACTTTTCACAAAAAGCCATCAACTACGTACTTCTGTACTTCTGTTACAAAAATATGTTAAACTTTTTAATTTATTTTCATTACCTGTTATTAGATAAAAACTTTTGATTGGATATGAAAATTAATTTTTATGTGTAAAATTCTTATAAAACACCTGGAAAGTATAAACCACCCTTATAATTCTTACATTTTTAATCAGTTAATACAAATTTTCACCCAAAAAAATTTCTTGTTAGTTTAACGCCGACGCTAATAAAAAAATATTTGCAGAAAATTCAACAATGAACAAGCGATGAAGAAAATTAATTAATTGGCAATTGATAAAGTTTTCTCAATAAAATTTCATTTGTTTAGTTGAGAAAGAGCCTTGCTGATTTAGGTAAATTCGTTAATTTATTCCTTAATGCTTTGAATAGGGTGACACAATTCGATTTTATTCCCTAAACTTCTTCAGAAGTTAAGCGCAAACAAAAAGAAACGCAACATTTTGATAGAATTTTTAAATATTTAATAATTCTAATTATTTAAAAGAAAGTCCATTCATAAAATCAATTATTTAATAATGAGGCGAATAACCTTTTAATGTATTCAAAGTGAGGGGGTTGACTAATTGCAGCACTTTACAATATAGAGATTTAGTTCATCTAACGGTAAATTTATTTACTTTGCGCACCTACTGCTAATATTCAAAGCTCATTTATATCTGCGAAAGTTAAAGAAAATTCGCTCAATAATTGTAATGAAACTAAAAAAAAAAATTAATATTGTAAGATATATTGTTGGATTATTTTTGTAGGTAATTTTGTTAAAAGAAGCTGTTGTCCAGGTGAAAACAGGTTTTGTGACTACCTATAAAATAAATATTTGGATGCCACGTGGAAGAGTCGTTCTTAGATTTCATTTCTCTCGTCGTTTCATTTTACATCTAATTAGGAGTCTTTACTTACTTTTTTGCCAACTGGAAAAAAAGCTTTAAAGAAGTGAATACAAAAGATTGCGTTTTTTAACGACCTACTTGTAATCACATCGCATAATGAAGTGAAATATTTCTCTTAATTATAATTTTAATTTAAAAATTGCCACGAAGCTCGCAAAAGTGCGCAAAGTTTTGAAGAAATAAAAAATATAATTTTACCTGTTAATCCGCGTACATCCGCGAAAACAAGAACGGTGGTCCAATATACAAAAAGTAATGTAAAAACTGACCCCAAAATACTGGGGCCACTCCACAAACACTTCATTTTATCCACCAAACACTAATTAGAAGAGAAATTTTTTTAGAACATTACAAATTTAAAGTTACCAAGTTTTAAACCATTTATGGACACATAATTGTGTCACACAAACAATTAAGTTTTTCACAACCTATGTTATAAAATAGTTTCTTGTTGAAGTTTACGTAGAGGATTCGCGAGGGCTAACGGCAGAGTTCTCTTTACCGTGGTTACTCGCGCACTGAGGAGCGTGCTCTGCCGGTTGCCTGCTGATAGAAACTTACTGCGCCGCTCAGGTGGTTATGCACCTGGTCAGGTAAACAGATAGTGTGCTCTTTTCAATAATATTCACTAAAACTTATGACAATTTTATTAGTCCCATACATTAATCTCTTTCCAGTAATTTTAGTAATAATTTACATAACAAAAAAAATCAATTATTAAATATTTTAATATATATTTACATATATACAATGTGATTGAAAAAAATACAGAGTGATTTATAGTATGGTTCCAAAATTTTAAGTTATGAAATAGCATATATGAAAATAGCACAAGTTAAAAATATTTTTTTAAACTTTTATTAATATTTAAATTGAAAAAATGGATGTATGGTCACCAGACCACATTTATTTACAAATTTTTAGTTATATATGACACTTGTGACACAAATATAACCATATTTCATTAATTATCAGATGACTACTTTTGGTTGTAATATAATATGTCAATAAAATCTGTGTATCTAAGAAATCACTAATAGGGCTCAGGACCTGCCTTAGTTAGTTCGGGTATCCATCAATAAGGTCGCGCACATAAGATCGCGCCTAATAAGATCGTAAGGCAAATAAGATCGCCGCACATAAGATCGCGTAAAAACAAAATAATTATCGCCAGCCTTGAATTTGGCTACCATAGTCTTCAAAAAAAGAAATTTGAAAATTGTTATTTAAATTAATATTACTTCCAATATTATCTATTTAATTTTATTTACTTTATATTTTAAAAACCATTGTCTGTATATTGAATATAGGAATATATTTGTTATAAACATAATTTATTACTGTAATAATAAATACTTTGCAAATATTGTGATATAATAATGTAATTAATCAGATTAAAATAACTTCCAATTTAGTTAGTGGCATTTTATTTTATTTTTTTTTTTTTTT